>VMBQ01001118.1:0-63123 GCA_007657795.1 Dreissena rostriformis | reverse complement strand
AAAAAAAATACACATCAATGACCCTTGATAAAATACATATTTCATATAATAAATAAATACATATATATATGCCGATGTACTTAGTATAGTATGCTCCCAAATATTTAAAATCTATATATTATATACAAATGGAAACACTTTGTCTTGATAACATAACTTAACAATTATATATATATATATATATATATATATGAGATTGTTTATATGTATGGTTGCGGTGTTAAACAGGAGTTGTTTTCTAGTCAATAACTATAGTATGCATTTTCCAAACTTGATGCACATTTGTTTATAGCAAGATTGAATGGAGATATGTCTGTGGGTAGAATTTGGGGCAAGTGTGGTCAAGGTCACTGTTACTAGACATACAAAACGGTCCCCGCTCATTAAATTAAGTTATGATTCAAGTATTTTTCTGAAATCATATGCTTACATGCAGTCCTAGCTTGGGATGCTTGGGGCCAATCTTGATATTGCTTTGGATTTAGAAAGCGTGGATGGCGAACTTACTTGAGATTGCATTTGGGGCTCACTGTTACTAATTATATAACAACATTTTCAAATAATAATTCAATAACGAATGTAGATGTTGTCGTGAAAAGGTCATAGATAGATTCCATATATAAAGGCATCACTTGAATTAGATATGGGATGGATGAGTTCGAGGTCAACATCACTGAAGTACAATAACAGTAGCTCGATAGTTACTCAAACAGTTATTGCGAAATTGTAATAAAAAGGATTTTAGAAACCTAAAAGGTCGTGCTACGGGCATAAACATTGGGTGGGTGTTAGTAAGTTGTATACTACCGTAATTTAAAATAGAAACATTGCTTCGCTCAGTAACTCGAACCTTCATGTGAAATAATGTAACTACTGTATCTAAATGAAATACATAATTATATAACATTTATATAGACATTGCTTTTGATTGCATATGAGTAAATGGATTCAAGTTCATCGTCACTAAAAAACAGTTTTCCGCATACTGTCTACAATAAAATAGGTATGTGTAAAAGTAACATGTGCTTGTTTTATATTTCACCTATTGCTCTGATCTTGCTCACTCATTCACCATTATATGGTAAAATATTTTACTGCTAGGAAATAATTTATTTTTATACCACAACAACAAAATACACTGCCGACACAAAAACTATGACAATTAAAAAGGAACTCTTTCCAGAAGTCGATGTTCATAAACACTAAAGAGTTTACTAAGCTCACGACTGTACCTAGCATTAAAGTATTATTCTTCTAAAATACCAAACCATTGCCTATATATAGCTTCAATTGTATATATAGGTTTATAAATTTTAAACGATAATGACTTTGTAATTTGCACTTTTGTTGAATTTGTGCCATACTGCCTATTTGTCATGTTCAACCCCTTGTCTCTATATTATATATCATATATGATTTTGTTCTAGATTATTTTTTATGCAATTACAACACTGTGTCGGGTTTATTAATGGCTACATAAAGAAACCCATATCTCCAGCTAACAAGCAATTACAATATATATAATTTCTTAAAATGAATTGCCACAAATAGTAATGGTATATATACGTATATGGAAAATACTACAGTGACGTAGCAAAACTTCGCGTTTTTTATTTACAACTTTACTAACATGGTCTTTTATAGTTTTATTCAATGCCCATACAACTAGAAATCGCAAACACTCAAAAGCAACTTTATAACTTTAAATATCACATATAAACTAAGAAGGATATCCGACATTTCAGCTTTAATTTCCATCTGCTAATAGGCTGTACAAAGTCGCATCGTGTTACTATTTATTTACAAGTATTACAATTCTGATCACATCAATTTAAATAACATGAGCACTAAGAGATTGACAATTTATAGTTTACCAAAAAGTCTAACACTTTCATAAACAACACGTATTGCTGAAAACATCAACACAATTATGTTGTCTTCGTATACTCTTAGATGTTTCTCACTTAAGAACAGGGCTATCATTGACATGTCCCTCTATGGAGTGCAATGCATGTCAAAAGTTAACAGTCATGTACACCACTAATTGTTTGAGAAGTTCATTAATAAAACAATTAACTTAAATACAGAATATATATTGCTGACATTAAATATCTAGTCACACAAGGTCACTCATTATCTTTAACTTCTTATGGAAAATAATTATATCAGACTTTATATGGAGTTTCACTTCTTCATATTTTATATTAGTTATTAGCTAATCTGAACTTGTGTTTCATTGGTTACTGTACAGGTTTTGTATGTTTTATATGTGTTTGAGAATTAAAAAAACAACAACACATTCTTTGCCACGTGTGATCATCAAAATCTTAAATGTTCATACAAGCAGCATGATAAGATATTTTCCACTAAGAAAGTCTCGTTAAAAACATAAGGCACACATTTGAGATAACCCATGTATTTGTCATTATCCCTTCATACAAATATGCAGTGACATTTAAAACAATTGCGAACAAGCATATATACAGCTGTGAATCAGCCATCTGTCGGCCTCTTATGGTCGTAAAAGCCCTGACATAATTGGTTTGTACCTGTACGTTGTGTATATGTACTTGTTTCAATTTACATAGTAACATACATTAACACAGCTGTTTCACTTTTTACTACTTCACTAAGTATATAAGAATATAAACTAAATATTGTCATTACCCTATGTGCAAAGCACTCTTCTTTAATACCCTTTCGTTAAGGACAAATTCTTAGTTCATATGGATAAATACAATAATTAAGCATTTAGGACCGCAAACGATTTATGTTTGTGTATTACAAAACATTTCTGTAGTTTTCATTGAACTTGTTTTTAAAACGCGTTAATCACTTAAAATAACAAAACAAATCAAGGAGATTGTCATATCGGAATTACCGAAATCTTAACGCGTTAGATGTTTGATCCGATTTCAAATTCAAACCCTCTTTAAGCGAGAATTTGATATACTTTACATGTCAAAGAACGTTAGTTCGTAAGTGTCAAAACGCAATCATTTATTGACTTTACATGGTTATAACAAGTGATGTGTTTGTCAAACACTATGCCCCATTTTGAGCGATTTTGACCCATATATTTGACCTGTGATCTTGAAGGATGACATTGACCTAGGCCTTTCACCACTTAAAATGTGCTGCTTCATGAGATACACATGCATGCCAAATATCAAGTTGCTACCTTCAATATTGCAAATGTTTTTGCCAAAAACAATATACCCCCTCTTCTTCGAAGAAAGGGGCATTACAATTACAAATGTAATATTATAAATATCATTTTCAGCGTGATTAACGTGATTAAAAAACAAAAGTTAACAATGTGCGATGATATTGTTGATCCCCCTCCGTTATCGACTTTCAATATCAGAATAATAACACGAATATTACCTTTTTATCGTTTATGGTTTAGGTATTTGCATAATAATAAATACATGCTTTTGGCAAAATAAAATGATATTATCATGACATATACAAAGTCAGACCAAGCTCGGCTATACAAAGAACAATTGAACAATTGAATTCAATAATGCGTATTATACTACAGTAGTAATGGAAAGTTATTCAAAGAATTCAAAATATTTCTATAGATGATGTAACTATAGCAACACAAGTGTAGAAGATGTGGGGTATTTGAAATAACTAGAATCAACAGAGGAATCAATCATATTGTTGTTTTAACATCGCAAAGTAGATATCCTTCGATGCTTTGATGACTAGGAAGCAAGAGTCGAGGTAATCTTTTCTTTTTTGGTTTGCCATATATTTTTATATATTGATACTTTACCGTTTTTTTACATAGTGTGATGACATTATGATTTTGGACTGCTTCTATGTAATTAATGACAGCATTATATTGCATTTTGAACTAAAATCTCAATATGTTGGACAAATTCACCTAAAATAACATTCATATTCACTCATATGTATTTAATTCTAATATAATACGCGTAATGTATTTGATAACATTGAATCTTGTACATTTTCGCCTTCGGTATACATAGTGGAATTTAAAAAAATATACGTCAATATTTGTGTTGATACTATCACGTTCACGTATACGAGTATATGAATACTTATAAAAATAATAATATATTTAACCTGATAATTTGCTATCGGCGCGGATTGGTAGGGTAAAGGTTTGAGTTTTAATTTGGGGAAACTACTTTAATACACTTTTATCATTTAATGTATAGATAGTGAAGCCTAATCAAGACACTACACACGATTTTGATGATTACTTAGGCTGTGTTATCATTATATCGGTTAGTGAACTGGGCATCTTAGCGATTCTCTGTTACATCAAAAACAGCTTGGCATGTTACAGCTACTATTCACAATCGAAACAGGCAGTTACGTTAAGAATTTAATAGCAACACATCGTGCGTGAAAGCGAAATGCTGTTTACATGTGAATTTGGTAACCAGGACATGGAACAATGTAAGTACACATTTATTATTGATATTGTACTGTCTTTCTCAAATGCGATATCATCACTTGGGGGTAATTTCAGCAGCAGCTCCAAATGCAACAATATGTCTAGCTGTTCTTGTGTCCTGCTCTTCCTCCTCCTCCACCTCCACATACTCCTCCTCCTCATTATCATCATCATTATTATCACCATCATCATCATCATCATCATCATCATCATCATCATCATCATCATCATCATCATCATCATCATCATTATCATCATCACCACCACCACCATCACCATCACCATCATCATCATCATCATCATCATCATCATCAACATCATCATCATCATCATCATAATCATCATCGTTATCATTATCATTACCAGAATATCAAAATTCAAATAAGCATTCAAAATACTTTGAAGCGAAAAATTTCAATGACTACTAACAATTCGACGATACAGATATGACGACGATTTTGATACAGGTTTTGCTAATTGTGATGATGATGATGGTGATAATTTAGATATTAATAATGATGATTATCATAATGATAATGACGGAGACTATGACTATTTGTTTACGATTATAATTTTTCCTGGTTCTGATGATGATAATGATGAGTAGGGGTAAATATGGAAAATTACTTGGGAAAGGAGCAATTTTGTATATAGGTTATAATCTCTTTAACCGAGCAGCAAACGTTCTCGTGTAGTTTAACAGCGAAGTCCGAATGACTCCCTAAGTCGTAAGTGTCCTATTCTGAAAACTCATTTTTTCATATCTCTTGATATATTATTTTATCCTATAGTGTAATATATTAATATTCCCTTTAATGTTGTTTAAGTTCAAATAATTGTATTCCATATTGACTGGTCCTGATATACAATTTTCTTTTTTATTTTTCTGGATTGTTGGTACTTAGGGGTTAATAGTGACAGATACTGATCGTTATAAGCTTTTTAAAAAAGACAACAACACTCGTAAAAAAACAAAAGTCTAGTCTAGTGAACCTTGTGAGTGGAACAAAAGCACCAACGTTTGCTAATGTTGATTAAGCAATATATATTGGTAAAACCCAATGATGGAATGTAATCCCATTGCCGGACAATTTGTATGGCTCAATATCTAAAAAGGTTGAAACCCAGGTTGTGTCTAAAAAGCACATTAGGATTGCAGACACCAACGTGTATGACATCAATTTGATTTATTCCATAGTGATTGGCCTACAAGCTAGTTCTAGGGAAATTGATATTAACCATATACTAAACAATGAATTGGCTCCAGTACCTACTGCTATGTTTACTAAAACAGGGGAAATCAGAATAGGAAAAACCAAATCGGTGCTAAATAATCAATTAAAAGTAGAAGTGTCTGAGCGAAACATTGAATGCTAGATCACATGTTCAGTAATAGATGTATCTGCTGTCGTGTATGTAATTCACTAGCCCTAAGACGGAAAGATGCACAACTATGTTGACAACTTTAAGTCTTATATACGAACAATTCTGAATAAATTTAAAGTCTACTTAGTGTTTGACCGATACATGGAGTTCAGGCCTAGGAGTGTGGCGAGGTCAGGTAGACAATCCAATGGCTCAAGGGTGTACAAACTAACGGGTAACATATCATTACGACCACATAATGTTATACTAGGTGTCAACAAACAACCAACAACAGCTGGTCTCCCTGATTTGTAAAGCTTTATACACGGATACAGAATTTTTACCTCTTGTTCATTCAAACACAAGTTGGCCGTTACATGGGATCATGATACGACCACTGAACTATGTAAAGGTGTCATAATCAATCGAGCTGATTTAAAAACAAGCCACGAAGAAGCTGACGTAAGTATGATTAGGCAAATGGTTGATGCTGTAAAAGCAGAACACACTGACATTTCTGTGGTAGCTGATGATAAGGACGTGTTTGTTTGGTTGTTACATTACTATGTTGTCCTGAATCTTTTATTATTGGTCATCATGGAAGTCAGAGAAAGAGCAGTAATAGACATTTACAAAACTGCTTAAAAGCATAGCAATATCGCGACCGACTTAATGGTTGCTCAAAGAAAGCGACCATATTTGTCTCAGCATGCTATGGAAGCCTGATACAGAGAAAATGTCCATTACAAGACAAACCCTTTGGACAGCCAGGGTAGGCGAGTCGGGTAAGGCTATGCCATCGCTAGCAAGCTTGCCACCCACAGCGTAAGCATTATATGAAAGTGTGAAACGTGCTCACATTCAGGCGTGTATATGGAAACACTCATTATATGCAGAGCCCCAGATCTGAATCAATGTTACTGTGGTTGGCAAAAGGAGGAGGCGACAAACACCCTTTTACCCATTACAGTAGCATCGAATGTTGCTTTAGCTCCACTCAATGTGCTTAAAATGATAAAATGTGGGTGTAAAAACATTAGCCCATGTTCAACACTTCGGTGCTCATCAAGCGTGACTACCATGTGCTATCTTTTACGCATGTTCAAAGGTTCAGGCTGACATAATACAATGCAACAATGAGCAGACAAAACATGCCTGTTAGATAACTTACTTTGTCGACGAGAAAGGAAATATGGAGAATAATAGTGTAGTGCGTTATGTAATTGTTCGTATGAAAGAAAAACATGGGAACTGAACTTATATTTACATTAGAACACTATTCTATGCTAGACAATAACTCACAACATGAGCTAAACTAGTGTACATACTACTTAATATCATGATGTATGAAAATGTGACCTGCTCATGACCTTGGTGAACAAAGGTTAAATTTTAAGTATTATGGTGTTTCGATTTATATATAATGTGCTTTATGACACCGATGTATTTTTATAACAGAAATCATACCTTTGACGATTGCTGTTACTGTACACAAAGATAATATAACTTTTCTCCAATTGTCAGAATAAGGTCGATACGTTCTTTCATACTAAACTCTGCATATGTATTATTGAAATTCATTTTATCGAACACTTATTAAACATTTAATTGCTTCTAAATAATTTTTTCTCCATATTTATTATTCTTATGAGAAAATTTGGATATGATCTTGTTTTAAGGAACAATTTTTTACCAGCCATCTTGATTATGGCAGCCATTTTGGACGCCATCTTCCTTTTTTATAACACCCATTTGCACTTCTTTATTCATATATAACATGTATACCAATATCAAAATGACATTATAATATATAAAATAATGCATATGTATATATTTTAACAAATTAGACTGAAAATGGTCGCCATCTTGGACGCCATTTAGAATTTCTCAAAACCCTCAAAGATACCAGACCGGCATCATTTGGATTCTTCATCAGTAACATGTCACTTAACAAAAAACACTTTAACATTTACTATACACCTCAATGTCGGGTTAAGTAAAAAATGGCCACTCTTCTGCCGGACTTAATTCTCAGTGTTTGGTTATCACCACCAAGGGAGGTAACGTTTCGTCACTCCCTTTTAAATGTGATGGGTAGTATGCCATATAAATATACAATAAATAGAGAGTGGGACGTCCACATGAATCCTCATGACTGTGTTTTAGTATTTAATGTCGTGTATTCAGAATTTAACTTTTTAAACAATTAAAGAGATATAGAGAAAATACGATCGTTAATTCGGCTGAATGACATATATATGAATTAATGTTTTAACTTAGTACGAGTCGGTTGTCGCTTTAGCTGGTTATATGTTACCGGTCGTATCAGTAGTTATAATTTAATTTTGAATGTTTTTTAACAACTGGTCATCCATCCCCGTCACTGGATATCAAACTGAGTCAACGCTTATGGACTTCACGGTGGGAATCTTGTGTACGCTGCTGTCTATCAGGTAATGAGAGAAGGTTAATTGTATCCCACATACACCACATAATGGATCTGGTTTTAGCAAGCATTTAACGGTATGTCAAGGGAGAAGACACTTTTTCATCGTTAAATGTGTGATACATTTAGTAATATAATTTAGCCTAAGTATGTTTTCGGTACATTCAGATGTCTCTTAGTTAAGTTTGTTCTCCCCGTTCCATTTTTTACTTAATGAAGTTTTTAGCCGTTGAGTATATGTCTCTGGCAGCATATGGAATTTTTTTGTACATCACTTGCCCTCAGACACTTTGTTACTGCTACATCCTCTGACTTTTAACCCGAAACACACATATATGAAGTGCACCAGGAAAGGTTTTTATGTAAACAATTTTTTTTGTTATGGATGAACTATATAATTGATGGCATTGATTCTAATATTGATTAACTGGTTTTGGATGGAAGAGTCTGTAGAAAGGACGATTAGTCTGAGAAAATTAACCAACTTTTAAATGTTATTTTCTGTGCCCAGTTTATGGCTTGTTTGATTGCACTTAATGTAGAGATATGGTCAGTAAACCTTGTTTGAAAACAAAATGATTTACGTTTGGTCGCTACAAAAAGCAGCTGCAACTTTTCCAGCGACGCGGTTGTTATAGATATATCTGTAGCAATGTTACAAATAGAACCCTCGTAAAAGCTGTATGTTATTGAAATTCAGTTTTTGTTTCACATGGGTCTTGATTTTCGAAAAAGTTTTCCCGCCAAAGATATACCCACGTTAGTTTTCCCGCAAAAGATATACCCACGTTAGAATCAGGAATTGTCCAGTGACGGATTGGAGAAGATCAGTGGTCTGCTAGGATTCTTCGTCAGAGCCAATCATTGGTACAGAAGGATAGCTCTACCATTTGTCTGTGTTTCAGGTTTTGTCTATTGATGACATTACCACTCATGACAAGAGCGTTCACTGGATTCTTCGGCTCAGTAGTGGAGGAGCCAAAGAAGGAAGCACCATGGCGTCCAGTAAGTGTCGAGGTGTACCAACAAGCGTCCCCATGACTTTTTAAAGAGCCGTGTGCTATACTCTGTCTTGTGACCGTAAGTTAAGATTTACACGATCGTAAACTTTGACTATATAGTCTGTATTTGGACGTTTAAAATACTTATATTAAGAATCAATAGGCTATACAATATCCTGTCCCTATAAGCAATTTTCAAACATGGTCTTGATACCGTAAATTAAGTATTGTTACCATTTTTGATACAGACTGTGTCATACATTATGATGTTTTAATTCGTTTCTTAAATTTGACCAGGTGACCTTTTACACACACGTTAGCCAGATTCGAACTCGGCCTAGTTACTGTCATGATTAACATTCTGAATATGTTTTATTAAAATTATCATAAATGTTGCTTTTAGAGTGTTAATACAGTTATTTTTAAGATTTAATTGGTGACCTAGTGATAATACGTACGTTACCTATTTTCACTTGGACAAGATATTGTCAAGATAAACATTCTGACAAAAGGACATCAGGATTGAGTCAAAATGTGATTTCAAGAGTAGTAACTTTGTTTTGCTTAGATATGACTTGATGTCCGATATTTTAGTTGCACGTAAACCATATTCTAAACCATCCTAATTTTATGAAGGCATTATTCTGGCATCTCGAGTAATGACATTTTTTCTAAGATTAGACCTGGTGACCTTATTTTGGGAAGCACATGACCAAGATTACAACTCGGCCTAAACAATTTCAAAATAGACATTCTAACAAAGTGGCATCAATATTGGATGTGTCATCTAGAGTGGTAGCGAGCTCAAAGTTGAAACAGCACGATATACGACGCATGTCAACAGACGCCGGTCATAGATTGACTACGGTAGCTTACCATGAGAAACACCATAATAAAAAGAGAAAGACAAATAAATATTCGAAATACGTATTCGAAAAACCGTTACCATCACTAAAAAAATTCACGTATCAAGCCTTTTTTTGTAACAAGGATGAATAGATTAGACTTTAAAGAAAAACTATACACTTCCGAATAAATATAAGTTCAATAAACCTCTCCAGATGGATCGAAGATTACATGCTCAACAATCACGTCCTTGAATGTTTTTAATATATTTATATTATTAGTGCGAATGCAAATAGGGTTACCTCATATGATTCCATTTCAAATAATTTAACTAGTACATGTTATTTGTGAACACCCGGGTCAACTCTGTTTTAATTATACAAATAAATACAGAAAGTTGAAAGGAAAAAGTCGTGTATGTAAAGCACATATTTAAATAAATACTTATTAAAATATAATAATATTCCTTAAATTCCAAACGATTTTAGCCATTATGACCTTGAAAAATATGTCTTCGTTATACATGGATTATACAAACGTGATAAAGTAAAATATTGTCAAACTTAATAGGCGCAGTTAAAATTATTTTCTTAAAGATACTGCGATTGAAAAACTTTGATATTTAAATGATTGCACTCTGAATTGTATTTCAGTATTCGTGTCTTAATTGAATTGAACTTTATCTGCAATGTTAAGACCAAAACAACACGTTTGAATCTTTGAATTAATTCCATAGGCATCGTAACACATCTGAAAACATGGTCTTTTACACATAAAAACATATTTATTTATATTTTAATATTTTGTTTTTCTTTTGTTTCAGACTAAGTTCATGTTAAGAGAGATACAATAACAACCATAGACGTAAAAAAGACAAAGCAAATGCAAATGGAGATGGAAGATTTGAAGCGATTTTCTATAGAACTAGCGCAGGTAATGGACGATATTGGAGTGAGTGAAGAAATAGTATCCTTGAGACGCCACTTCAGTCTTTTAATTGATAGATATATGTGTATACGTATGCTCAGCTTGCCTTTTAAAGGTTTAACGTTTGGTAGTCAAAGCGAGGGCTCTACAACCATTGGTATGCAGTCAGACATCGACACACTTTTTTATTCTGAAAAAAATGTCGCCTGTTTACACTTGTCGGATTGTCAGGATTCAAAAGAAAATTATTTTGTTATAAAAGAACCAACGTGTTTACCACAATGCTGCTACCTACAGGCCGTTCAAAAAATGGAGAAAAATACATTTCGTCCTGTGAAACTTGACATCAAATCTGAAAGCATTGGATATGCTATGCGTAAGTTTTTATTCGATCAACAAGGTCGACTTTTGTTAAACTCCATGTCAATTTTAAACATGTATGTTAAATATTTGGACAAATATAGTCCAATAAGCGTGCAACAAAATGGACCTGCATTCACGTTTAATGATGATGAAGACAACGTCATTGCAATCCGCTGCATGACTCCGCCGGATAATTGCAGGGTTTTGTTTACGAGACCAAGGCCGGGCCACTGGCCCACACAAGGAACGCTTTCAAAGGCAGAGCAATGTGAAGTGTATATGGTGCATCCCGGAGTTCAGGGGCATAGATTTGGTTACGATAATGAACGTCAATTTAGCTTCATTAAACTACAATACCAAAGTAAGTATGTTGAATCGCAGTTTCGAATGTCCACTAATATGACTGAGCGTTTACTGATGTTTGACCTTAACATTGTACAGATGAAGGCGTACGTAATAACAAAAATGATTCGAAAAGAGTTTCTTCAACCACTGGTAGATGAAAGACTGAGTACTTTTCACATGAAAACGGCTCTTTTGTTTACAATTGAACAGTTTCCAGCAGACATATGGAGAGATAATAATCTCCTGAAATGTGTAATCTACTGTCTCAACACACTGAAGCGTTTCTTAAAGAAAGGCTACTGTCCACATTACACCATCTCCTCTGTTAATTTGTTTGCAGGAAAACTTACGCTGAATGAACTCGTGATTGTGAAAGAAAGTGTAACAGAGATGATTAAATCTAGCTTACGTTGTCTTAGAAAGTTATGTATGGATGACGTTGGTTTGAGACTGTCTACGAGTTCCGTAGTTTTCAGAAATGAGAATGTACTATCTGGCACAGAAATGCATGGTAGAATACTAATGCAGATTATAAATAAATCTCGTCAGTACCATGAACAGCTGCTCATCAGCAATAACAACATTTTAAAAATGTGGGTTTTATCAATTAAGTCAGCAATTGCAAATGACAGCGAATTCAAGAAGGAGCTTGAATATATTTTTCAAAGTATGTGTAGCCATTTAGCATCACATGAAGCATCTAATTGTATAGCAAATGGCAGGGAGGTGACTAGTGACATTATCGACATGTTCGAAACATCTCTTAGATCAACAGACATCTCGAACCATTTAAGATATGCGTCGATGCTTGTATGCACACGTCAGTTTAAACGTGCGTATGCATTACTTGAAACAATCGAAAATATGATTATATCAGGTGTGATTCAAATCAAAGAACTATCAAAACAAGGCATCAATGCCAAATCTAAGTCAGATCAAAGATCAGACATGTGTACACCGATAGAAATATTGATGAAATATGCATTATCGAATATAAGTTGTCCTCTCATGTTTAATATAAGTAAAATAAATTGTGTCCCAAGCCATCTGATATATGAAAATTACAGGGCCATTACAGAAGATGAAATACAATATACAAAATCACATGGTCGTTATATTTGTAAGAATGTGTTTGTATCCAATGTCGAAGAATTCCTCTACTATTTGCAATACCTGTCATCAAATAATAAAGACAAAAAGCAACTTGCATTAGCAAAGCTTACAGACTACTGCGAGAGGAAACTATACAATGGAAAATGGGACCACTACTTAGCTACAGCATTAAACATGTTAGGTCATATATTTGAATTAGAAAACAGTTTACCATATGCATGGAATGTATACAGAGAATCCGTTGCAATACAGCCAAAATTTAATGCAGCTTATTGGCATCTTTTTAGATTATTTGGAAAAGTTGTGTCTTGTAAAAATTGTTAATCCTGAGACCACAAAGCGAATATTGAGGACGCGTGTAAACGATGCTCTCAAGATTGCAAAGGAAACGGCGAACTCTATCAGGTTCGAGAGGGTCCATCGATCGTCGGAAAACACGCACGTGGAAAGATTCGCTCTATCATAGTTCACATTTTTCAATGGCAGGGAAACAGTGCGGCGCCAGTGGACACACGTGAATGATACCGGATTCAATGTATTTGAGCAGTTTCTACCGGAAGTGATTTACCAGCGTGTGAGATTAGGGGCATGAAAGTTGAGAAATCGGCTTCCTTTGTGGAATGTAAATGGTGTGACAAATTGTACAAAGAAATCCTTCTTTTGTTAATATTTTGAGTTCCTATTATATATGTTTTTGTACAAATCTTGGTTGAATAGTTGTAGTGATATCGATTTGAGTGGATACTTTTCTTTAGACTTCTTTAGAAAATCCCAATAACGAAAAGCTCGCAGAAATAGTTGTGGCATTGCTGTATATATTAAACAAGAATTGACTGATGGAATTGTTAATTGTAAAACATCATTATGAAACAATTATCTGGGTAAAACTAGATCACACATTTTTAATACCTCAGCAGATTTTTATATCTGTGCAACTAATATAAGGGGACAAGAGTCTCCAGTTTATTACACATTTACTGTAGATTTGTTTGTAATTTAAGAAAATGATATTATATATTATTCAGAATTTGGTGTTTGTTACTGGTCATCTAAATAGTAGAGCTGGAAATAAATGCGATTATATTGTACATGAAAGAAATAATACTGTTATTGATGATGTTGATTACAACCCAGATAATGCCTCTTGTATGGCCTCAGTAGATTGTTCACTAAATAATCGTGTAGTAAGATAACTAGATTTATGTTAATCCACATGTCTACGTATTGTTCATTGTAGAGTTGGCAATAGATGTAAACAAACTTTTTATTCAAATAACGCTACTTCTGTCATTAATTATTCATTGGCTAACGAATACAGCTTTTCAAGCATATCAGATTTTACCGTGCACGATTTTAAAGTATTTAGTGATCACGCCCCATAACATGTTTCATTATTATGTAATAATGTCCCGTTTGAGCATCAGTCTTACACCGATGTCAAGTATAAATGGAACGATGCGTTAATTGGGGAATTTCGTTCAGGAATTATGTGTATGTTACCTTTTTCAATACTATTATACAACATATTCCATTTCAGAAATTCCATTAATGGCGTGTTGAAAAGATTTACCGAAACCATTCGCTATGTTGCTGATATTTTCTAAACAATGTTTTTTTATAAAAAAACACATCATTGTTTCCATGTTAATAACTGAATAAAAAATGCAGAATGGTTTGATAACCAGTGGGATGATGCACTAAATTAGTACAACGACGCTTTACGTATTTTTAACTAAAGTAAAACGGCTATGAACAGAGAACGGTTGTGTACAAATAAGAGGTATTATAAGGACTAAATCCGTAAGAGGAAAGCCTTATGATATAGGCAAAATATGTTGGAGATTGAAAATTTGAAAACACACAAACCAAGAGACGTTTGGCTATTTTTCATATCTACCAATAATGTGATATAAATTAAAATATCCTGAGAAGAATTTACAAAGTTTTTTGAAAACCTTGGAAGCAATATATCTGACTTCTGTGATAATGAAGCAGAAGATTTTTGTTTAAAAAATGATTTTAACTTGGAAATATGTTGTTGACTGCATTCCTAGAACTCGAGTACCAATATATGTTGATGAAGTTAACTCTAGAATAAAACACTTAAAACGAATTAAATCACCGAGTAGTGATTGTATTTTGAATGAATTTTTTTAATGCAGTGATATTTTGTCTTCACATGTATGCGATGTGTTTAATGGTATTTCTATATCGGGATTTTTTCCTGATAATTGGACAGAAAGGGTTATAATTTCTTTGCATAAAAAAGTTGCTGTTAATGACGTTAAAAACTATAGAGGGATTACTTAAGTTAGTTGCTTTACGAGATTGTTTACCACGATTTTAAACAAATGCATTGAAACGTTTTCCAATTAATACACTATTATATCGGATGCGCAGTTCGGATTTAGGAAAGGTAATTCATGTTGATGCTATTCATATATTGATGTCGCTTGAACAACATTATTCAAATGAAAATAAACGTTGGTATGTTATATTCGTCGAAATGTTAAAATGTTGTTTTAGTATATACCGTAATGTATTATGGTTGAAAATGTTTAAGTCTGGTAAACACGGTGAATTGCTAAGAATAGTGAATGTTATGTATGCGAATGTTTAGTCACGTTCATCTTATTCAGATTATGTTAGTTATGCGGTTGGACTGAGGCAAGGGGATAAATGACGCTGATTTTGTTTTCTTTATTGATTGAAGACCTTGAACATACAAGATATCATTAACTATGGTTTGAGTAAAGTTGATAGTGTGTTGATTTTACTATTATTTGCTGACGACATGGCTGTTTTAGGCAAGTCACCTGCTGAAGTCCAATCCCATCTAGATAAAGAATATTTATACTGCAATTCTTGGGGACTAAATGTAAACACTGCACAATCGAAAGAAATGGTGTTTCGGAAGAAAGGAGGATTAAAAGAAAATGATAAATGGTTTTTGCCAATGATATAGAAGTTGTTAACTTTAAGGCACAGTGTTAAATTATACTAGAAGTTTTTAATTAAACCGAGAACATTTGGTTGGAAAGCCCTTAAAGCAATGAATACATTACGGATAAAAGTCCATGACTTAGACATAAAACCAAACATATTCGGTCAGTTGTTTGACCATTTGTCGGTTCTATTTTAAGTTATTATTCAGAAGTATGGGGCCTTACAAAGTCAGATGATATTGAACGCATACATTTGAAATTTTGCAAACGATTGCTTCAGGTTAAAATAAATAAGTGTATGTTGCTGTTTATGGAGAATTAGGTAGATATCCAATGTATGTAAACAGGTTTGTTAAAAATATAAAATATTGGTTAAACATTCTTAACAATGAAAATATTACTGTTTACAAACAAGCTATACACGATTGTAATGAAGGTTAAAGAAAATGGGTCACGAATCTGGAGAACATGTTAAATAATTATGGATGTTGTTATGTATTTGCAAATAAATAGTTTTGTTAGAGGGTTCAAATGTAGACTTGTTGACAGTTTTAAACAAGAATGGTATGCTAAAATGAATAACAGACCTGTATTAGATATGTATACAATTTGTAAAACCTTTAATTTAGACATACTCCCTAGACATCTGCGTTTATTTTCTGTAAGATTAAGAGTCTCTGCACACCCGTTGAGGATCCAAAGAGGCAGGTATGCTCAGAACAACATTCCAAGAAATGAACATTATTGTTTATGTTATAATGACATTGATTTAGAAGACGAATTTAATTTTATATGTTTATGCCGCTGTTACACTGATTTGATTATAAATATAATAAATATAATAACCGTATATTTTATATTAACCTATCTGTATGCAAATTCCACAAGTTATTGATTTCATGTGATAGATCAGTAATCCCTAATGTTTGTAAATATATCAAAGAAGCATTAGTTTTAAGAAATACAATCCTAAATAATACTGTTTAATAGATTGCATCACCTCCCGATAGAACTAAACGTATTCATGTCATATATTGTGTTAATTTGTAATTTTATTTATAATTGACATTTTATATTATATAATGTTATGTTGTAATGCGTATTCACGTGACAGAAAAAATGTGTATTTTTGAGTATTGAGCCGATGTACTGTTTTATAAGTCTGAATAAACTTTACGTCTGTCTGTATGTATGTCTGTTAATCAGTTTAATTATAGACCGATACAAATGCAAACACGTGTTGATCAATAAGTGCGAATAATTGTATGCTTATTTTACAAGTTTAAAATCAATATTGCACACTTAAAAATCGTGTCTGCGATACACTAAACTGAATGAGAAGGACAACTATGGAAGAAATTAAGGCATGATGTTCTTGTTTGTTTTCACGTTCGTTTTTTTGTATAATGAAATACAAGTGTGTATTCACATGAATAATTTTGTTAGTTGTATGGCATTCTGTATTACACATATATTTGTTTTTGCTCATTTTAGTAATTATCTCGAGACAAATACTTGTTCTTGTTGATGCAGTTAAATAAAGGTGATAACTATATTTGATGCAGGGAGCTGCGCATGATTTGATTGACATGATTGAAAATATAAATTATAAGTATGAATGTATCGTTATGTATTGTCATACATGTGTATTTTTGTAATGTAAATGTATGTGTGATGTAATGTAATTACATATTTCCGTTTTACAATTTTAACAATGACATATGTGTGCTTACTTTTTTGAACTTGTAATTTATGGAATTTGTGAGGGCACTTTTTTGTGATGTGGACATGAATGATTAGGATTGATGGCGGTGTGTGTAACAATATATAAAATTATAGAATATCGTCCATGTTTGTTTTGGTTTTATAACGTTTCATATCATCAAAGAAAGTAAACAAATAATAAGAGCATCCTTCTACGTATAGATATGTGGCGTCGCTGATTGTTTCAAATGTCTTAACTAGGGACTGATTACAAACAATATATGTTTTAATGTCTCTATCATTTCAATGTCTGTATTGCAATTAAGTTCTTACACAATGCCTCCTTTTGTGTTAGTTGTGTGTGTGTTTTGAATTTATTGTTATGATTTTATAATTATTTCATCGATGACATTATAAAAAAAATACTTAGAAACACTGCATATTTTTAGATCTTTAAACATGTATTTCACAAATTCATCTTGACGCCTTACGCATGTTTTTAATTTTCAATAAAATTGCTTTCACAAATTTTAGTCAAATAATATTTAGATGTTAGTCAACTTGATGTCGAGCAAAGAAGAACCATAGACCCTGTATGGAATGAAGTTCCAAGTACACTCTTTTGGCCATGTTACCAGGACCGACGCATTCGCCATTTCATGAAGCAATCAACACTAAATGCTATTTGCAATTCATAATTTAAGTTACAATTAAGATACATTCAAACATTTTACAAACGTTTTACTAAAAAAAATACAGGTTATAAAATTAACACTCGAGCACATCAATTATCTACAAGTCAATGCCATGATTTGTCTTGCTGCACGATAGTACTGCAAAAGAAACCCAAACAAAAGCTGAAGTTTTTCAGTCAGTTATAAATACTGTTTTTGACAACGATGTTCTAACACATTAGGAGAGGGTCCGTGTCATTATCTGCAGAGTACAATTTAATCATGGAAAATGCTTCACCAGTAGCAACTATATCGTTATTCATACTGTTGTATTACAATATCAGAGTCATTTTAATATAACCTAGTTTCTGAAAACAGAACGTTAGATATTATTTGCTTTCCAAAATTGCATTCTGATAAAGGAGACATCGCACAATAAATATTTAAAAACACAATCATAGCGAAAACAGCGTTTTAACTCGGCTGAAAGCATTATATGTCCGAATACTATTTTTGTCTTATACTTACGAAACTAGTACACTTAAAGTATGAGTGTAGCATTCGATTTACAAGTCTAGTTTTGGAATTAATGTTTTTATTTTCTGTAAGCTTTTGGTTTGAAATCAATTCTGGGCTAGATTTAAGGTTTAGTTAGCCCTGAATTCGGTTTAAACCCCGATGCATTGCATTGAACATTCCGATAATGCAGGTTTTAATCATTTTATGTTTAAAGTAAGTGTTTTGTTGTGAAAGGGGTGGATACGAATAATCATGAATCTCCTGAGTTTCTGGAGTTTTATTGTTTGTTTTATTATATATTGTTGATTTATGACGTGTTAATATTTTGTTCTTTTTTTGACACCGGGTTTAATTATTATATGCGATGAAGGTGCATTTGCGTTTATGTTCAATATGTTTACAGAAAGTTGAAATAATGACAAAATTTAGGTATGAACAACAACAAAAAAATCGTATATATCAGTTGATATTTCAACTCTAACATTATATTGACACGCATTTAAACATAATAATCTAATACATATTTCGTTATCAAATCCATGTAATTATTATTTTTAAACAGAACCATGTATGCTTAGATAGTATGCACATATGAACATATTTATTAGTATATGACTGTGAAACATGTGTTTGTTATTTATAGAATAATTATTGTGTTAGACGCACACCGCCATTTGTTAGAGCCACTCGATTTCTAGGAATACGTACGGCAGCATACCTTTACGTTTTAAATGTCAAACTACAGCAATATCAGTTGCATGAAAATACATTTTGAAACATGCCATCAAGATACACCACTTAGAATCTATATGTAAAATGTAACAAATTAAACAATATTTGACAATTGTCCTAATTCAAATATGCTTCCATGAAATAATTACCTTTTTAGAGCATGGTTTTCAATTAGTAAGGTCTGAACTGGATGTAACTACGGCACATATTGAGACTTGATTGTTTCCGCTATAAACACAATTTCATTGTGCTCCCACAAATCTGCATGCTTTTGTCAACATACAATGATATAACACATGTATATTCGCAGTGAAATAAAGATCAACTATTATCATTCAAGTTGCTTTTGTATTCGATTCTGCTTATTATACTACAAATATAGGAAAGTAATTCATACAAATTGAATGCACATTTGTCTTAAATAAAGTAGTATCACACTAAAGCTGAGGTAATGTGCGGAATATACAATAACTAGAAGCAACATAAGGATTAATCTCAGAAGAGAACAGAAGGTTCTTTTCGTTTTAACATAGCAAAGCAGATAACTGTCTATGCTTTGGTGACTAGGAAGACTCAAAAGGATATTTTTTTGTTTGCATGGCCACTTAGATATATTCTGATACTTCACGGATACGTTTTAAAGACGTTGATGATATTATGTTTTCAAAATGGTTCAAGGTATTAAATGACAGCAGTATGTTGTATTTTGACCTCAGATCTCTATTTATTGTACAAATACACATACAATGAATTGCTGATATTGAATCAAGTGCCATTTCGCCTTCGAAATAAATCGTGGAAGTTAAAAAATATACGTCAAACATTCACATATGTAGAATAAAAATTATATTTGACCTGATACTTTAAATGTGGCTATCAGGGCAGACGGGTAGGATAAAGGTTTAAGTTTTAATTTTAGGATACCACCATAATAAACGTTTATCAATGTATAGATTGTGTAGCCTAATCAAGACACTACTGGCCGAAACGAGTTTACTGATAACTTCGTGTTTAGTTAGGCGGTGTTGCATGTATTTATCGGTTAGTGAACTGAACAAGTAAGCGGATGTCTATCATATTACAATCATCTTTACATGTACAAAACGCTTGTAGATAGAACTACAAATAAATCAACAATTTTGCAGTTGTGTATATGCAATTAAAAACAAACTTAGTGGTGACTTTATAAACTGCTACAATTTTATCTAACATTTTATATGAAATGTTCTACTATGTACAATCGAAACAGGGAGTTTCGTTAAGACTCTAATAGCAGCAAATCGGCCGTGAAAGCGATGATTAGATGGTTCAAACTTTAACATGTGTCTGCATTGGAAGAAAAGCTCTTAGCATGTGATTTTGGTTACCTGGAAACGGTACAGTGTAAGTAGATCTTTATCATTTATATTCTAATATCTTTTTCAAATGATTTATCTCTACTTTGACATACTTCTAACAGCAGCTGGATTATGCGCGTGTTGTTGTCTTTTCTAATGGACATGAATTAAATAATGAAAAATACAAATTTTAAATTATTTATAATATTTTATCATTTGACTATTACTTAATTTAATCATATAATGTATTCATGTATATGCATACTTGAAATTCATTTAAGACAATATAAAAAGTTCATTACACCATCTCCTCGTCTATTTGTTTGAAGAAAAATTTACGCAGATCGAACTCAAGATTGTGAAAGCAAATGTTACAGAGATGATTAACACTAACTTACGTTTCCTTCGAATGTTACGCATAGATGACGTAAGGACAGTTTACCATCTGGAACCGAAATTCGTTTTAAAATAATTACAGAGATGTTAAAATATTACGTCGTGATCGCGAAGAGCCACTCTTTGTCACCTACAGCGAATTAAAATTGGAGGCTTTTGCAATTAAATCAGCAATGGCAACTGACTACGAGTACACAAAAGAGCTTGAATTTATTTTTCAAAGTATGTGCATCAATTTAGCATCACAGGGAGCATCTGAGTGTATAGAACATGGCAGGGAGGTGACTAGTGGCATTATCGACATGTACGAAATATCTCTTAGATCCAAAGACATCTCGAATCATTTGAGATATGCGTCAATACGTGTATGCACACGTCAGTTTGAACGTGCTTGTACATTATTGGAAACACTCGAAAATAAACTTACACCAGATTTGATTCTAATGACATAATTATCAGATAAAATCATCTATACCAAATATACATGTAAGTCATATTAAAGATCAAATAAGTTTTCATCGACAGAAATATTAATGGAATATGCAGCAAAAGTAATGTTTCCCCTCGTGTTTTTAAGAAGTGAAATAAATTGTGTTCCAGACCAACTGATATACAAACAAATCAGAGTCATCACAAACGATGAAAAACAATGTGCAGATACAGAAGGTGATGGTCGTTAAGCACATGTTTGAAACCGACGTCAAACCATTCCTCTTCTATTTGCGATACCTTTCATCGATGAATAAATACAAAAAGCGAATGGCATTGCAAAAGCTGTCAGACTACTTCGAAGACTACTGCGAGATTGATTTAAAACAAAGCGCGAGTGCACACTTAGATCAAGTACTTAACATGTTAGGTCATGTTTTTGAATTAGAAAACAAATTACCAGGTGCATTGAAATGGTACATAAAATCAATTGCAAAACGGCCATATTTAAATGTAGCTCTTTGGCATTATATGCGATTATTTGGACATTGTGTTGATCATTTTATTATAGTACGATACAATTACAAACACGTGTTGTTCAATAAGTACTCGTTTAATTTTGTGCTCATTTTAGAAGTTAAAAACCAATATTTAAAACAAAATCGTTTCTGCGTTAAACTAAACCGTATGAGAAATAAACTACGGACGCAATGTATTTTTTAGGTTCTGTTTTCGCTTTAAAAAATTTCGTATTTTCGTGTAATGAAATGCAAGTGCTTCTATCCTTTAGTAGTTAAGTCAGGTGTTTGGCATTCTGTATTACACTACGCTTATATGTGTACACCGATAATGTGCGTGTACTCAGTGTTTGCATTGTTTTTACCTGAGGCCTAACGCAATCGCTATTTTTAATCGTTTATCTTCGGATCAATAACTGAAGCCATAGCTTAGACACTGAGGCTTAACCGACGACCATTGCATGTAAATATTTGCGTTTACAGTTTCCGATTGTGCAGTAATAGTGTTAATAAACGTTGTATGTTTGTTCATTTTAGTAATTTGCTTGATACAAATACGTGTTCTTGTTGAGTCATTTAAATAAAGGCGATACAGTTGTAAATAACTTGATATGATGAAGAGAGATGCGCTAACTACATGATTTAACATATAATTTATACGTATCAATGCATCGTTATTTATTGGCATACACGTGTGCATTGTGCAATGATGGTATTTGAATGTGTGTTAACACTTCACAATGGCATTTGTGTATATAAATAGCTCTCTGCTTACTTTTACGAACTTGTAATTTATGAAACACTTGAAAAAAGTTGTTTTGTGTTGTGAAACTGAATGGTGAACAATGATGGCATTTAGTGTGTTAATAGAAGAAAATTATAGAATATTGGCTGTCTTTGTTTCTGTTTCATAACGGTTCAAATCATTAAAGAAAGTATTCATATAAGTAAAGCATCCTTCTTCATATATATATATATATATGGTTTGTCATCAGTTATATATATAAATATATATTGTGTTGCTGCTTTTTTCAAATCTCTATACTATGAACTGATGACAAACCATATATTTTTCAATGGGCACTAATTAAGATAAAGTCAGGGGGAAAATGAGGCTATCTCCAACAAAGCATCAGTGTCATTTTATATATGGTCATGTTAAAATTATCCATAGCATTATTTTTTTTAAATATTCGATGCATTGTGTAGACAAATGTCGGCATTACATGTGTCTGCTTGGTTTGAAATCGTTTAAGTTTCTTCTTTAAAAACATGCATAATCATACAAATTGCGATGGTCACTTTTGTAAATTGAAAAGTAATAGGGCATACAATAATTTTAAATTTAAGTAGATGAAGCGAATAAAACGTGCATGCAAAGAAAACGTGATTGAAATCGGGCTAAAATGCATTCATATAGTGAACACGTGGTTAAAACCGGGATGGAGAAAGATTAGAAAGATAAGACGGTAAAGCTAAGAAAAAAGGCTTGTTTTTGTTTGCCTGCCCACCCGGTGAAACGCTCTCCTTCACTGCACCAACCCTTTAATCTATGTATCCAGTTTCTACTGAATGTTCACGTATACTAATTTATTTCAACACGAGTTAATAACGTAAATGCGTGTATGCCCAATAAGTAGTTCTCTATTTCTTTCCATCAATTCTAGTTATTGCAATGCAAAGATTTTACACAATGCAACTATAATTTGTTAGATTACTTGAATTGTTCGCATTATATTTGATGTGAAGAACATTAAGTATGTTTTTACTATATGTGAAGTGGTGTTTTTTATGTGTGTATGATTGTATAACTATCCTACGGAAGTCATTATAAAATAAATACTTTGAAACACTGGAAAATTTAAAGAACTGGTATTTAAAAAAGTTTTTTTTATAGACTTGCATTATTTATTTCTTAAAAAGAAATGTTTTGACACATTCTACAACAATAATATTTTAGCGTCAGCTAAATAGATGTCGAGTGAAGCAGAACCAAAGATCCGTTTGGGAATTAAGTTCCAAGTGCACTCGTTTTGCGATTTGACCAAGACATTCGCCACTTAATTTATCAAACAAATCAACAATAACTGCGTTGTACAATTTACAGTTTACTTACTTAATCATTCATGCAAATGCATGTGGACGTTTAACCAGAAAACATCATGTAATAAAACTAGACATGAACACTTTCATAATGTACAATACAATGTCGGGGTGTGGTTTGCTGCACCATGCTACTGAGAGTTTAGTTAACAAACAAAAACACATAAAGAGCTGAAATTTTTTAAAAGATGTTTGACATGGAATTCGATTTAACTGTTCAGTCTGTCCGAAAGACTTAATGCTAAAATGTAAAATGAATTACAGTTTGTAGGTATGAACATCAACAACAGTTAATGCACATCAATTGATACTTCTACGGTCACATTATATCGAAACAAACTTTAACATAATCTGTAATAAATATTTCGTCATGAAAACCGTGCACCNACAGAACCATTGTAATAGCCTGTCGAGTATAATCTGCACCTATATTCAAGTTAAATAGAATTATTTATATCAACAGGAAGGCACAATGGATTAGCTGGATTCTTAACTTGGGTGACCTATATGATGGTGAATAGCTTCAGAAGAGCCTTAAAACAGTTATAAATAGAATTTAAGCAATGTGTTTAGACTGACGCAAGTGTAACTTGATATTTTGAATAGTCACAAGCGGCATACTGTTACAGTTAAATGTCACATTACAACACTATCAGTTTTATAAATAAACATTTTTAAAACAGCCCCATCAAGATGCAAGACTTCAATATGTACAACATAAAGTAAAGAAATATCGTCTTCACAACAATTATGTTATTTAGAACCATAAAAGAAAATACTGTCTGAGTTATGCCATATATATTTATATAACATTAGAATCAATTGAAACGGTTACCGGTGCAAACTACGGGTAAAGGAAGATAATTCGTGAAACTTCTTTCGACTTGGAAGGGTCAACCTAGAATGTCTAATACATAAATTTTGGAGATCGGAATAACGTGGGTATTATCGTGGTATTAAGAAACTTGTGTTATAAACGGTAACACATTTATTTATAATTATAAATAGTATAAACATGCAAAGAGTACATATATTCGAGAGAAATGTATCGCATGCTTGCGTTATCGAATATAGCAATAATAATACAATGGCAAAACAGGCATTTCGTTATCCGACGGTAAGCAACTAAAACAATACACAATACAATTTATACAACAAACAAGATCCACACACTATTAAATCATTATCCGTTAGACGTTTACATATAAAAGTTTCGTCTAATTGTGTCATAATTTCATCTCCTGTCGCATCAGCACGGATATGAAGCATCATTTTCTTAGCTTGCCTTAACGTGCTCTTATGGGAGCCTTGTTTGAAAGGTGTTCAGCATATAATAATTTTACCCTGTCTATGTCATGTTTTAGGTCCTCTAATCGCGATTAGCTCCTTGGTTCTGGAAACTCTCCCTAGAACGACGAGATGTTCAATTTGATATATGTTTTATATCTAATACTGCCGTTTAAATTTATCCCATGGCTGCAGCTTCAGCACCTGGTAATATAGTTCCTAGTGCAGCTTACTATCTTTTGCTGTAGCTGGTCAACTATTCTTTACTCTCATCCACAGACACACAATCTTTTAAAGGGCCAACATACACATTTAGATCATTCCTCTACGCTCCGTCTTGTATACGATATTTTTGCATTTCCATTTACCATTCTAGCTCCGTCATCATATATATTCGATAATGAGATTTCAATATATCTTATTTATGTTTCTTCAAAAGAAAATCGCTCTTTTCTGCTATAAAATATATGTTTCATGTCTCGTTCTCATTGCTGCAATTTATGCAATATTAGTTACCAATATTCATACATATGCTCTTCTCGTTCTCGGTGTTTTCTTGCACAATCTTCCAGTTCCAGAAACCGCCTTATGATACAATATATATATGCGTTAATGTCCTTCTCTGTTGTGACTACTGTGTATGTGTCAACCGTAACTTCTGTCTGATTTTGTCTCATAGCGTTGCAGTGCAGACCTGCTCTGTTCGAACGCCTTGGCTGGCTTTTGATCGGCGTCATCAACGTATTCATCAACCGTCATGAGCTCATCAATATTTGAGCTAATGCTATCTATCCTTTCCCTAAGTTTCATCCATGCTTGTTCTACGAATCTGTCCAAGTTTTCGAGGCTTTCTCTCTCTCGAAACGAAACAAAAGGCGAACACTTAGTTCTTTAGAACCAACCGAATTTCGTTACTGACTCCGAAATCCGGAAACAAACCGATTCACGCAAGAAAGTTCGATTTCTTGCCTAAATTTACTGTATATTTTGCTTTATTTCTTTCATATATTTAAATATATTTATGCTACGCAATCTCTGTTGCTCTTTTACGCAAATCTCTTTACTGCGAACTCATTTTTCGAGCATAACCGTTATACTTCCTTCATCAATACCCTAATATCTGTACTGTTGAAGGGGCCTCTTGACACTACTCAGAAACTAACACTACTTCTACCAAGTAATACTCCTAAAATACAATATTACTTCCATAACGCACTTTTTTCCTACAACTATCTCAACTTTCGTTTGCAAACAAAGCAATACAGCAAGCAGTAATCATACCATTTAAATCAGCATTCAATGCGATTTCTTAGTTCTTTTATTAAACAAATGCCTTTGTTCTGAGTGTAATCATATTACCACTCCCTTATTCCACTTCGCTATGCAGAACTTTGTATTCCTTAAGACAAATTCATTAAGCTCAACCCACACAGACGGGTTATGTTCTTTCAAGTATTTTTAACTATTCTGAATACTGCATTGCCGATAACGTTGTTCGATCTCATTTCTTCCGCGTGACAGTTAAATACGCTATCGACAGCGCTTATCTTTTTAGTATTATACCTGATACTTTAAATGTGGCTTTTGGGGCATATTGTTAGGATTAAGGTTTAAGTTTTCATTTAAGGATACCACCATAGTACACTTTTATCAATTTATAGATTGTGTAGCCTAATCAAGGTACAAATGGCCTAAAATGAGTTTACTGATTACTTCATCTTTAAGTTAGGCGGTGTCGCATATATTAATCGGTTAGTTAACTTGACAAGTAAGCGGATCTCTATTATATTAAAATCAGCTTGACAAAAACAAAAAAACGCTTGTAGATAGATAAACATTAAACTCAACAGTTTCGCAGTTTTGTATACAATTAAAAACAAAACCAACTGCTGACTTCACGAACTGCTACAATTTAATCTCAAATTTTACCTGAACTGTTCTACTATGTGAAATCGAAACAAGAAGTTTCTTTTAGACTTCAATAGCAATTAATCGTCCGCGAAAGCGATGATTCAGATGGTTACAATGGTACAGTGTAAGTAGATCTTTATTATTTATATTCGTATGTCTTTTTCTTTGTCGTATTCGAAAGTCTTTGTTGTCGTCTTTGTCGTCGTCTTTAAGTCGTCTTTTGCTTCGTCTTTGTCTTCGTCTTTGTCGTCGTCTTTGTCGTCGTCTTTGTCGTCGTCATTGTCGTCGTCTTTGTCGTCGTCTTTGTCGTCGTCTTTGTCTTTGTCGTCGTCTTTGTCGTCGTCTTCGTCGTTGTCTTTGTCGTTGTCTTTGTTTTTGTCATCGGCTTTGTCTTTGTCTTTGTCGTCTTTGTCTTTGTCGTCTTTGTATTTGTCTTTGTCGTCTTTGTCTTTGTCTTTGTCGTCTTTGTCATTGACTGTGTCGTCGTCGTCGTCGTCGTCGTCGTCATGATTAAATTACATATTTAACAAAGCGTTAATAGGAATGAGTCATGTATGTTAAACACACACGTTTTAAATAATTATTAAAATATATTGCTTTTTCCAAAATTGTCCCTTTAGATGTGTTCGTTATACATGATGTATTATACAAATAATACACGGCATCATGTGGTAAACCATAATATAGTCGAGCGTTAATGCGCTGTTAAAAGTATGTTAATATTCAAACGATATGGCGATCGAACAGCATTTATATTTTAATGTTTGCAAAATGACTTGTTCTTCGGTGATTGTGCCTTAATTGAATTGCCTGTTTATCTAAAAGATTTAGGACTAAAATATACAGTGGTATCTTTGAATGAATTCCATAAGCATCGTTATACATATGACAGGATAGTCGTTCAAATGTCTAAATATATTTATAGTTTAATGTTTAGTCTTTTAAGTTATAAAAAAGATATTTTAATGTTAATGTTTGTTTTCCCTTTTGTTTCAGAATGTGTTTAAAATGTTCATAAACGAAAGACAGAACACAAACTAATATATACGTGAAATTAAGACAAAGCAAATGCAAATGGAGATTACAGATTTGAAACGATTTTCTTTAGAACTAGCGCAGGTAATGGACGATATTGGTGTGAATGAAGAAATGATATCTATAAGACGCCACGTGAGTATTCTAATGGACAGATATATGTCCATATGTTTCAAAAGATTTCCCTACAAACAAATCACGTTTGGCAGTCAAAGCGAAGGCTCTACGACCATTGGTATGAGGTCAGACACGGATATACTTTTTTATTTTGTAAATGATGTCGCCTGTGTTCGCTTGTCGGATTGTCAGGATTGGAAAACGAATTATTTTGTAATAAAAGAACGAATGTCTTTACCACAATGCTGTTGTCTACAGCGCATTGTAAGATTGAAGAACAACACATATGTTCCTTTGCGTGGCAAAATCATATCTGCCACAAACAGCATTGAAAATACATTTATAGTCGATGAACAAGGTCGAATGTTTTTTAATTCCATGTTCTATTTAAACAAAACATTTCGAAATTTAAACAAGAATAGTTTATTGAGATTGTACCAACATGGACCTGCATTGACGTCATATGACTACGACGACCTCGTTTATGCAATACGCTGCATGACTTTGCCGGATAATTGTAAGGTTTTGTTTACGAGACCAAGGCCGGGCCACTGGCCCAAACAAGAAACGCTGTCAAAGGCAGAACAATGTGAAGTGTATATGGTTAATCCCGGATTTCTGGGTCATACATTTGGTTACGATGATGAACGGCGATGTAGCTTCATTAAACTACAATACCAAAATAAGTATGTTGATTCACAGTTTCGCATATCCACTAACATGACTGAGCGTTTGCTGATGTTTGACCTTAACATCGTACAGATGAAGGCGTACGTAATTACAAAAATGATTCGCAAAGAGTTTATACACCCACTGGTAGATGAACGAGTGAGTACTTTTCACATGAAAACGGCTCTTTTGTTTACTATTGAGCAATTGCCAGAAGAAATATGGCGTGGTGACAATCTCGTGCAATGTGTAATCTACTGTCTCAAAACACTCAAGCGTTTCTTAAGAAGAGGCTTTTGTCCACATTACACTATTTCCTCTGTCAATTTGTTTCAAGAAAAGCTTACGAAGAACGAACTTCAGATTGTGAAAGCAAATATCACAGAGATAGTTGAATCAAGATTACTTTGTCTCCGAAAGTTATGTATGGATGACGTAGGTTGGAGACTCTCTGCGAGTTCCGTAGGTTTAAGAAATGACAATGTACTATTAGGCACAGACATTCGTAATACAATAATCATTATATTGCTTAACAAATTACGTCATAGGCATGAAAAGGAACTCGTTCGCACGTATAAATATCTCAAAATGGAGGCTTCAGCAACTAAGTCTGCAATTTCGACTGACAACGAATACCAAAATGAGCTTGCTTTTATGTTTCAAAGTATGTTTAGCAATTTAGCATCACAGGAAGCATCTGATTGTATAGCAAATGACAGGGAGGTGACTAGTGACATTATCAGCATGTACGAAACATCTCTTAGATCAACAGACATATCGAATCATTTAAGATATGCGTCAATGCTAGTATGTACACATCAGTTTGAACGTGCTTGTGAATTACTCGAAACAATTGAACATATGGTGAAATCAGGTATGATTAAAATCAGAGATTTGCCCAATCACATCATCAATGTTAAACCGATGTCAGATGGAAGATCAAGCAAGTGCCTTTCGACAGACATTTTAATGAAATATGCAGCAAAGATAATCTTTCCTCTCTTGTTTGTTAAAAGTGAAATTAATTGTGTGCCAGACCATATGATATACGAACATTACAGGGCCATTTCCGAAGATGAAATACAATGTGAAGATTTAAAAGTAAGTGGATTTTATATGAATCATGTGTTTGAACCGGATGTGAACGCATTCCTTTACTATTTGCAATACTTATCATCAAATGATGAAGACAAAAAGCTAGTTGCATTAACAAAGCTTTCAGACTACTGCGAGCGCGAACTACACACTAGAATGAACCTACAATTCGCTACAGCACTTAACATGTTAGGTCATGTTGTTGAAATAGAATACAGTTTACCAGATGCATGGGTATTATATAAAATATCCGTTGCAATACAGCCATACTACAACGCAGCTTATTGGCATCTTTTCCGGTTATTTGGATATGTTGTGTACAGTAATGTTTGTTAATTATTGTAATACCATACTGATACAATTGCACACACATGTTGTTCAATAAGTACGAATAATTGTATGCGTATCTTACAAGTTTAAACCCAATATTTTTAAAACTTGAAAATCTTTTCTGCGAAAAATCAAGTTCTCATATTTGTTATTGCTTTAAACACGTTCATATTTTTGTATAATGCAGTACAAGTGATTAATCACATGGATAATTTAGTTAGTTGAATTCTGTTTTACATTAAACATTGAAAATGATTATCGCCTGTTATTAGTCTGTCTTGTTAATGATCATATAATAGAACACTATTTCACGAATAACTGGTTGGAATGTATTATATCACAACATTTATTTGTGCTAATTATGTCTGACACTAGGCAACAAGCTTGTATTGCATTGGGTTGATATTTTGACAATGCATATAAGTTAAGGGCGAGTTTACTGTAACTGAAGTCAAAATTGTGTATAGTGTGCGCTACTGTTCCATTCGTACATATACTGCTACATTATAGTTACATTTTACTAACGCTTAAATGTTTGACTATATTTTTGACTATACACGTCTTACCAATACTGTTGTTTATATAATATACAATGTCACAACTTATGATTACTTCCTCTATGATTGTATTTTTGGGCTGAAGGCATTTAAGAACAAATAAACCTATTGTCATTATTATATTTTCATTATATTTGTAATAGCTCATTATAGTAATAAGCTCGCGAAAAGTACTTTTTTTGTTGATGCAGTTAAATAAAGGCGATCACTTTATATGATGTATGGAGCTGTGTATGATTTAATTGACACGATTGAAAAAATCACGTATAAGTTTAAATGTATCGTTATTTGTTGTCATGCATGTGTGCTGTTTGATATTGGGTAATGTAAATGTATGTGTGTAATGACATAGTTTCGTTTAACAATTTACAACTTTTGACATATGTGTGCTTATTTGTTTGAACTGGTAATTTATGGATTTTGTGAGGGCACTTGTTTTGTGTTGTAAACATAAATGATTAAGATTGATGGCGGTTTGTGTAATAATCTTTACAATTATATAATATCGTTTGTGTTTGATTCGGTTTTATAACGTTTTATATCATCAAAGAAAGTAAACAAATAATTAGAGCATCCTACTACGTACAGATATGTGGCGTCACTGATGTTTGCAAATGCCTATACTAGAAACTGATTACAAACAATATATGGTTAAATGTCTCTATTCGTTTAATGTTTAAAGTTCTCACACAATGCCTTCTTTTGTGTAAGGTATTGGATGGATGAACTATAATTTGTTAATTTATTTGAATTGTTCGCTTTATATTTGATGTGGACTTCACAACTTCTTTATATGTTAAGTTATGTGTGTGTTTTGAATTTATTGTTATGATTCTATACTTATTTTGTCGACGACATTAAACAATAAATACTTAAAAACACTGCACATGTTTAGATCTTTAAAAACGTATTTCACAAATTAATCTCGACGCCTTACGCTTGTTTTAAATCTTCCAAAAAAAATATTTTCACCAATCTTACGCAAATAACATTTGGATGTCAGTCAACTTAATGTCGAGCAAAGAGGAGGCACATATCCTATAGGGAATTAAGTTCCCAGTGCACTCTTTTTGCCATATCAGCAGGACCGACACATTCGCCATTTCACGACGCAATCAACACATACTGCTATGTACAATTCACAATTTAAGTCAGACTTAATCATGCATTTAAATATTTATGAACGTTTTACTANTGTTGTTCCGGTTTTAATATATATATATACATAGTAAGGTGGTTAGAAAACATATTCATATCTACCAAGTTTGTAGGCTGTTGTTCGCAGCGTTCCAATGCGTCTCTGCGGTGTATGGTGTCCAAGTGTGCAGTACCTTTGCTGCCGGTAAACTCTCTCTCTCTCGATATTCGGATCCGGTACCGGTAGCTCTGTCATCAGTTTCATTTGCATTTACGTTTCTTTCCACCTTTCAAGTCTTCCACCTTACGATCTATATTTCAATTTTCGGTAGTACCTTTTCCTATTGTGTTCTTGGTATCATTGTCTTTTACAACTGTATCTCGAACTATCGTACGTGTACTTTGTTTCACAGTTCATCGTTGGAAAAATTGTTTTCAAAGTATACCCCGATATAATTTCTAAGATCTTCACTCCTCTCCAGACTCATTTCTTAATACGGAACGATAAGCAATGAAGACAGTTATTTATCGTTACTATCGACCTTCCCACATTTTTCTTCTAATTATGTCATAATTGGTTTTAGTGGCATTGTTAGGAAACGTGTTCAGTCTATATTAATTTCAGATTATCTACTTCCTGTTTGAGATCATCAAATTGCGATTTGCTCCTTGGTACTGGAACCTCTCCTGATAATGACGAGATTTTCGATTTGATATATATGTCTCTCATTCTGTCGTGTATATTTAGACAATGTCTCTCATTCTGTCGTGCATATTTTGACTATAGCATTATCATTACATTTAATCACCTGAAAATCAAGTTTATATTTGAAGATTTTCCACCTTTCTCTGTAGCTGGTCACCTTTTCTTTACTCTCATACTCTAAAACTTCCCTTTTCCACTAAGCGTCTTGTATATGGTTCTCTTTTATATCCGGTTCCCATTTCAGCTTCTTACTACCCTCAGATAATATGATTTCCATATGTCTTATCTTCGTTTTTTGACACAATTATCGCTCTTCTCTGCCATAAAATCTATGTTTCATGTCCTTTTCTCTGTGCTGCAATACAGACTATGTTCATTTGGAGTATTCATACATATGCTTGTCCCTTTCTCAACGTTTTCTTTCGCAATCCTCCAGCCCAAGAACCAGTCGTCGTAATTATAATTTCATTTATATGCATAAATGGTCTTCTCTGTTGCGACTACTGCGCATCTATCGTCCGTATTTGCTGTCTGTTTCTGTCCTCATATTGTTGAAGTGCAGACCTGATATGTTTGAACTTCTTGGTTCGCGTTTGTTTGGCGTCATCAACGTATTCATCAACTGCCTCAAGGTCATCGACATTCGATCCTTATCGTAACGAAACATAAGACGAAATACTTTGTTCTTCAGAACCAATCGAATTTCGTTCCTGACTTCAAAATTGGGACTGAAACATATGGACCGATTCCCTCCGGAAAGTTCGATTCCTTTCCTGAATATATTGTATAATTTGCTTTATTTCTTCCATAGCTTTAAGCATATTTTTGCTACGCAATTGCTTTTCTCTTTCGCGAACTTTCCTTTACTGCGAACTTATTTTGCGAGCCTAACCTGTATACTACCTTCACTCAATACTTCTATTTCTGTAAAATAAACATTTAACACTACTCAGCAACTAACACTACTTAAAGCTGGGTTCCCACTGCCGATCAGATCAACTCGATCAAGCCCNACATCGACTTTCTCCGGAAACCCCATAACATAGATCTTATTTCTATTAAGAGCCATCTTGGCTTGAGAAACCCAACACGTTATCCGTTACTTGTTATAAGGCTTGATTTGACGCGTGTTAAACTAGCGCTAAATTTTCTGCCGAATTGTGATGAAGAAAGCACGGTAAACGTTCATTGACGTCATGTGCCTTCTGATCTATTATACAAACGGTTAACTTTTAAAATATTTTTTGAGCACTTTAAAGACCCCTTTTGCAAATAAATTAATTTTGTTAACAAAATTATACAAACCGATAGTAAACCGGAATTCATTACAATTCGCGATGCAAACACTAAATATTTGTACAATTTGAGGAAGATAATCAAACAGGGACAATGGAGTATTTACGCAATACAGACTCTAATTGCCCATTACACAGGCTAAAATACAGAAAATCACAGGTCAGATAAACAAACAATTTCATTAAACTTACTAACTGGTTTGATTAATACTATTATTATTCATTTATTTTTTGTTATAAATCGGTATAACTATTTGTATACCACAGTATTTTTTTCAATATTAAATGTGTGTTATCAATTAATTCTTTGTGCATTACTAATATTACATACACATATAATTTAAAATTATAATTATTATTTTTAATGTATTACAATTTATTTATTTTATTCATTAAAATTAATAATCTTTCCTATTTCCTTGATTTAAAATATGATGTAATAATCAGTGTGTTTGTATTTAATTTCGCCGTTTCAAAGATTCAAAGTTTATTGGTGATCCGGCAAGCTACATTTGTACATATACACACAATAAATATGGCAAAGACAGGGAAATCATAGCAATCATACTATTATTTAGCGTTGCTTCAATTATGAAGATTTTGCAAATTATTCTTGTGCAGTACTTAAAAGGTCTAAACACATACTTTGTTTAAATATGTATTCCTCTACATGCATTAGTGATAACTACTTGCCATTGAATATTAGTTGCATTTTTCCCTTTTTCCACAGGTGTATTGGATTACGAAATTAACTGTCATATGTTTAACCTGATAACACTATATTTACTCATGTGTGTGTTGTTTTTTTTTAAGAATGCATTTAAACTTAACATGTTATCAAACGTGAGACCTTTCTTTTACTTGCTCCACATTGAACTAATGTCAAACCCTTTCCATCTGGTTCATCTCCATCACTGGAGCTATTGTTCCCGTTCAAGTACTGGTTTTTCCTTCCGGAGTTTGTAGAAATCACATACAAACATCTTAAGTATGACAATCGAACAAGGCGCAATTATCCGTGTGTTGACAAATTTAATTCGTCTATGTAAATTTGTCTTTAAACTTTTGCCGCGCACATTACACAAGTACTCTGTCCACTTATTGTTTAATTCAGGGCGTAAATGGTATGTTTCGCTACAAAGAAGTGAACGGAACGGTTGTTTCATATCAAAGGAATACATATATTAGATAGTGTTCCGCTAGAAATGTTTATAAATTCCAATGTTATTATTTTTGAATGTGTAGTTGTGCTTGTTGGCTTTTATGCTTTAAATAAATTTATAAATGTTAACACTATGCCCCCGAAGTATTGAGGCTGAGATTGGTTAAACGAATTTTACTAACTATAACACACAGTTTCATATCCATTCAGTATTTAAATAATACACATCAGTCAGTTTTGTGAGTTTATAACTAAATATGCACTTTTTTAAAGAACACAACACTGTATGTCTAAAAAATGCAATGCAATGTTATAAAACGATGGGGATCAACCGTACTGTTCATTCAGATTTAGTCATAAATAATGCATTTAGGTTGATACCAAATATGTAACCTAGTGTCCTGGTATTTATAACAATGCCAAAATTATCAAGCTAACAATTCAAAGAGTCATCAGGATCAAATAATAATACATATGGCGTCTTGAGTAGAACCACGTTTTAAATAAGAGTTGACCTGATTTTGACGTATGTGACCAAGATTCAAACTTCGCCTAGAAAAAGTCAGGGTAGACATTCTGGCAAAGTTTCATCAAGGTTGAATAAAAAGTGTGACATCCAGAGTGAAAGCGAACTAATGGTTGACACCACAAGACACACAACGGACGACAATCGACGCCGGACAAAGACTGACTACAACAGGTTACAATGAACACTTCTTGCTTAAGTGAGCTAAGCACTCTAAACAATACCAATTCGACTAATAAAGAAATATTCGAAAAACTTTAAGCATTCGAATATTCAATCATTCGAATATTCGTTGCATTATCTAAACAATTAAAACCTCACTCTTATTTGTATCGTGTTACAACGATAAAGAGAAGAATTCGTTAAGAAAAAAGTACACTCCAATAAATATTAGATAAATAAACACCTTCAAATGGATTCAAGCTAATTTGTTTAACAATCGCGCACTTCAATGGGCGTTTTCAACACTTCAGTTATCACTGCGCTTGTATACAGCGTTACTTTATGTTATTCCATTCCTATTAATTTAACTACAAACTCTTATTTTTCCTCAACATATGCAACTATATTTTAATTATAATTATAAATAGTTTCTAGAGCGTCGATATAAACGAAGCATGTATGCTTAACACGCATTAAATAAGGCTTATTAAACGATGACCTTATTCCCAAATATCAAAACGGTTTCAGCCGTTATAACCATTTATAAAGATGTCTTCGTTCTGCATGGATTTTACAAAAACAATTACAGGACAGCATTTGATTAACATAGTATAATCGAACTTTAATGCGCTTATGTTAGATGCAAACGATATTGCTATCGGAAAGATTTGATCGTTTTATGTTTGCAAAATAAAAAGTATTTCAGTAATTGTGTCTTTATTGAATTGCCACTTCATCTGCAATGCTAAGGCCTAACATAATCGTTGTTCTAATATTTAAATAAATTCAACAAGCATCGTTACAGATATGATAGCATAGTCTTTAACATGTTTACAATTTATTTTTATTGTTTAATGTTTTGTTTCGATTTTTTTCAGAATGTGTTAAAATTGTTCATGAAAAGAAAAACAAAAAACAACTTCCATGTACGTTAAATAAATACAAAGCAAATGCAAATGGAGACAAACGATTTGAAACGATTTTCTATCGAACTAGCGCAGGTGATGGACGATATTGGCGTGAATGCAGTAATGGTATCATTGAGACGCCACGTTAGTCTTCTAATGGATAGATATATACCTATAAGTGTAAATATATTTTCTTTCACACATTTCATCTTTGGTAGTCAAAGCGAGGGCTCTACGACGATTTGTATGATGTCAGACAACGACACTCTTGTGTATGAAAATAAAGATCTCGCGTGTGTACACTTGTCGGATTGTGATGATTCGATAAACATTAATTATTTGGTTATACAAGAAAAAAAGGTCTTTACCACAATGCTGCTTTCTTAATCCCGTTGGAAGATTGGAGAACAACACATATATCCATATGAGTATAGACTTCATACCTGCAACATAAATCATTGGAGATGAATTTATATGCGATGACAAAGATCGAGTGTTGTTTAATCCCATGTTAAATATAAACAGGTCTTGTGAAAACTTTAAATTAATAAGAATGCAACAGCATGGCCCTGCGATTACACAGTTTAATAGAGACAGCGTCTGTGCAATACGCTGTCTGACTTTGCCGGATGATTGTAGGGTTTTGTTTACGAGACCAAGGCCTGGCCACTGGTCCACACAATAAACCCTTTCAAGGGCAAAACAATGCAACGTTTATATGGTACATCATGGAGATCTGAGGCATAGATTTGGTTACAATGAAGAACGTCGATTAAGTTTCATTAAAATACAATACCAAAATAAGTATGTTGATTCGCAGTTTCGAATTTCCACTAACATGACTGAGCGTTTACTGATGTTTGACCTTAACATCGTACAGATNTTAGATAATTATATATCTTTAAAAACTATAGATTGTCCTTAAAAGGGGATAATTTGCATAAATTTGATTGTATATTCACTGTTATAAGTCATTATCATTATTTCGCATTAATAGAACGATATTTAAATTTATCGTTATAAATTGGTATTTTTGGTAAATTGCTTTAGTATACTCAATTATGCTATTATGGTAGGTGCTGATTATGTTTAGTGTCAAAATACGTTTTTCCTACAAGAAAGCGCAGCTTTTACCCACACTATATTTAAGAATATTTTTTTTAATCGTCGCGTTAATAACGAATACATTAATAAACTAACTAAGTTTGACTAGTAAAGGAAACGTATTTATCCACTGAGTATGCAAATAATATGCACCAGTTTTAATCAAAACAGACAAAATGATCTGTGTGTTTATAACTAATATATGCACTGTGTGTTTATAACAAATATATACACCATTCTTAAAGCACACGGCATGTCTTGTTTATTCAATGCCAATGCTAGGATTATTGTTGGAAGAGCTTAGTTTTTTTAACACGTTAAGAATTTTAAGGTAAGAGTTTTGTTTGACCTTATGACCCCTATTCTAACTTGTCCTATCCATCATTGAGCTAAACTTTCTGACATAGTTTCATTAGGATTGACTAAATGTTGGTTCTATAGTGGTAACGAGGTTTTTATTATATTTTGCATGGTGAACAAGTTTAAACACGAACGTGAGTCAGATTCAAATTCGGCCTGGATATTGTCACGGTAAACATTCTGACTAATTTCCATTACGATTAAGTCAAACATGAGGCTATAGAGTTTCAGCAAAGTTGTTCTAAGATTAAACCTGGTGACATTATCGCGTAGTCGGTGGAACACAATAACGTACACAAGTCCAAATCGTTTTTTTTTGCTATTTAAATTCTAACACAGCGTTTTCCAATGTCCGTAAACTATTGTGAACAATAATTTATGCGAGGCCTAACGACCTCGCAACAACAACAAGTTATGTGTCCTCTATGTCCGACCGTGTGTGTGGTACTGTTATAACTACTGNACGTAAATACATTTATGTCGATGCTCTAACTTTCACTGAAATATGAAATACTTACATAGTTTTAATATTAAACCTGATACTTTTAAGGTGGCTTTTGAGGCAGATTGATAGAAAAAATATTGGTTTTAATTTTAGGATACCACCATAAGACACGTTTATCAACTGCTAGACTGTTGAACCTTATCGATACACTACTGGCCTAAAAACGATTTTACTGATTACTTCGAGCGGACGTTATGGCGGTGTTATCTATAGATTGGTTAGTGAACTGGGAATGTTAGCGGTTCTCCGTTACAACAAATTAAGCTTTACATTTACACGAATGCGCGTAGATAAAAATGCAACTAATGAACAGTTTTGCAGTTGTGTATAAAAATAAAAACCAAATAAACCGGTTACCTTAAACACAGGCACAATTGCCTCTTAAATTTTACTTGTAATGTAAAATGGAAACAGGAAATTACGTTTAAGACTTCAGAAGCAACACATCGTCCGTGAAATCGATTATTTAGATGGTTGAAATTTAAATCTACAAACACATTTCTGCAGTGATATCACTGTTATTTACATGTGAATTTGGTAATCAGGATATGGTACAATGCAAGTTTAGATTTATTATTGACATTGTTATGTATTTGTGCAATGCGGTATCTTCACTTGGGTGTAATTTTAGCAGCAGTTCATTGTTCCATTCTCTTATATTTAAGGATGTTTAGGAACTCCAAATGCAACAAAATGTCAAGCTGTTATTGTGTCCTCCTCCGCCTGCTCCTCCTCCTGCTCATCCTTCTGCTCCTCCTCCTGCTCCTCTTCCTACTTCTCATCCTGTTCCTCCTCCCGCTCCTCCTCCTGCTCCTCCTCCTCCTCCTACCCCTCCTCTTGCTCCTCCTCCTGCTTCTCCTTCTACTCACAATTCTGCCCCTCCTGCTTCTCATCCTGCTTCTACTCCTCTTCCTACTCCTCTTCCTGCTCTTCCTCCTGCTCCTCCTCCTCCTCATGCTCCTCCTGCTGCTCCTGCTTCTCATCCTGCATCTTCTCCTCTTTCTTCTCCTCCTCCTCCTGCAACTGCTCCTCCTCCTGCTACTGCTCCTCATACTCCTCTTTCTTCTCCTCCTCCTCCTGCTACTGCTACTGCTCCTTCTCATTTCTCCTCCTTCTTATCATCCTCCTTCTTCTCCTCCTTTTCCTCCTCCTGCTACTGCTACTGCTCTTACTCCTGCTTCTCCTTCTCCTGCTACTACTCCTCCTGCTACTGTTTCTTCTCCTCCTTCTTATCATTCTTCTCCTGCTACTGCTCCTCCTCCTGCTACTGCTCCTCCTCCTGCTACTGCTCTTCCTCCTGCTACTTCTCCTCCTCCTCCTTCATGTCATCCTACTCCTCCTCCTCATTATCATCATCATCATCAGAATATCAAAATCACAAAAAGCATTCAAAAGGCTTTAGATCGAAACATTACAATGACTACTGATATTTCACGATACAGAGATGACGACGATTTTGATACAGGTTTTATTAATTGTGATGATGATGAGCGTGGTGATTTAGATATTAATAATGATGATTATCATAAAATAATGACGGTGAGTATGATGTCGTTGTTTATGTTGTATGCTATTATTTCATGGGTAAAGGTAAGGCTTGGCTAGCCCTCAAACTTGTTCAAACCATCAATGTTGTGCATTTGGCGTTCTGTTATAAAAGAAGTATATACAAACAAGGTATTCTCTCCTTCTTGAGTTTCTTAAGTTTCATTGTTTTCTTTATCTGGAGTGTTAGTAATTAGGGGATAAATAGTGACACATGCTGATCTTTATAAGTTTTATTTCAAAGACATTAACAACCTTAAAAAAGTTAAATGATGGCTCTAAAGCGCCTAGGTGAGTTCAATTTAAACCAATTGCCGAAATAATAACCAAGATACCTTATTTGTAATGATCTGTAAGAGTTTGTTTTAATATAAAAACAAAAATCTTATTAAACCCAAGAGGGCGATAATTGCCCTAAAGCGCCCACATGACTTGAATGTAAAACAAGTGTCTTCACCTCGTTACCTAATTTTGACCACACCGTACCCAAATATCCTAACATTAAATGATGGTTCGATTGTTTACCCTGGGAATTCGGTTACAAAACCATTTCCCGATCAGACTGTTTTAGTTGTATCATAGTTAATAGCTACCCTATATTAAACATTACTGTATATCTTTTCTCCAGTACATACGCGTAAACTGTGATATTTATAGAAACGTAATGATTTAAACAATACTTCGATTCAGTATAATGTATTAATTATGGACAAAATAATGCCTTTGATCGAGACTTATTTTATTAGTGAGTATATCACTTACAGAATGAAAACATCGTTGGTGACTCTTGCATGTGCATGACATTATACTTGGCTAAATTACACTGTACACCTACTGCATATCGGATCTAAGTAAGAAACCTCTATGAATAAGAATATTTAGATCGTCTATAATTGCTCCTTTTACATTAATCCACATCACATCAGAGAAAAGAACCACAATAATGAATTGTATCTCCCGATCGTTATTTAAACCAAACATTGAAATCTGTGGTATTGTTTTTTTTTATAAAATTATGATATATATTTGTAGATTTATGCACATACATTTCAACAAAATAGTCCACGATTGACAAGTTTTAATGGAAAGAAGGTAGAATTTACGTTTTAACTCGGAACGAATAGCACACACTGATGTGATTACATCTATTGGATATAGGTGTATAGTTTATGTTTATTGTGTGTCAATAAAACATATGATAAATTGTATAAAATCACGATATTTTTTGAAACCATAGATTGATATTTCCGGCAATGTGCAATTACAATTCGATATAATATTAATTAATTTATTGAATTCAATGTCAATAATTAGGGCCCAGTAACCCTAGTATTGACTTGTATTAAAGGACATAAGTTTTGATTGACCTTTTAATGCGGAAATAATAGACCCACGCTTATTGGTATACATCTTGTATACAGTTTATCCGTTGGAATGTATATAAAATACATTATAATTCATACACATGTATTGTATTCGATAATTTTTAATTGTAGAAGTGCGCACTGTTTATCCTGTGTTGTGGAAGTGACCAGTCATACATGTCCTATAGCATAGAACTGTAAACTTTGGTAAATGTATTATTCATACGTTATTCATAAGGTTGGTACTTTAGCATCGCTATCCGTCAACACTGTCCATACAATTTATACAAGACGGTCTACAGCTGTAGGAACAATTTAAAATAGGCATGTACCAACCATTTAGCCGAGCAAAGGATCCCATTATGCTCTGGCAATTTAATTGTTTATGAAATGCTTCAAATGAATTAGCCTTAACTACAACATGTTTCCTATGTAAGAGGGATACGGTTTATATATTTTATTTGATATTCATGAAAGTGAGTCATTAAAATGACTTTGGCATAAATTAAGGGAGATTGGTTTTTAATTCGTAGCTGTAAAACGGAAATTTTGGTTCTGCATTTATAAACGAGTAATGAATCACAGATTGATTATGTTTGAATTTGTAGTTTTGCAGATTTATTTATTATGCTTAAGATTAATTTTAGTACTTAATACCATGAAAAAGAATTAACTTTAAGATTGTGACTGGTTTAATTAACTTAATTAACTATAATATACCCTAGTATTTAAAGAAGATTCTGAGTATTGTGAGTGTCAAAATAGATTTTACCAACCAGCGGGCGCAGCTTTTAACCATACTTTATTGCAAAATATATGATATTTCTCATCCTTTAATAATAAATTAATAAAAAAGGGGAACTGAGTTGGAATAGAAGATGAAACATGTGTATCCAGTGAGTATGCCAATCATACGAATCGGTATAAATCAAAGAACAAATAAGCTCTGCGTATTTATAACCATATGTGCACTCGTTGTTAAACAGTATTGTATGTCTAGTAAATGCGGTGCCTTTCTAAGGACTATTGTTGAAGAAGCATACATATTTTCAACACTAATTTATCAATATAATTAACCGTAAACATTGGGTTCCTTCAGATGTCTATTAACATTTCGGTNATTTTTTTTAAAATTATGAAGTGTCTAGCTCTTGAGTTGCATATTGGGGATATACCGTTACATCAACTTCCCTCTGACCCTCTTTTTCTTCCACCCCCCTTCATTTCCCAAAACCCCACAATGGGCGGACACAAGGCAAGGTGTATATGTATACCATTTGTTTTTATTTGCGTTACTAGTTTTGGATTACAGTGTCTGTACGGAAGAAGAACAATCTGAGAAAATTACCTTTTTATGACCAAGTGTATGACTTGTGTGATTCCATTGGGTTCAAAAAAATATAATATATTGTCGGTTAATACTATAAAAAAGATGTTTTCTGTTTGGTAATAACAAAAGCAGCTGCAACTTTGCCAGTGACGGGCTATTTCTATACATCTATGTAAATGTTATGTCTTTATTTCAGATGGATAAAGATTTGTGAAAACAATCTCCGCATTAGAATCAGAAATTGTCAAGAAAATACACGAGAAAGGTTGGTCTGTGGTCTGCTACCATTTCTACACTTTTATTGAAAAAAAGATACACAATAATAACTATCCTATACCTTAAATCAATACGAAGCAAATTTTAATGGAGGTAGACGATGGGAAACGATTTTCTACACAACTAGCCAAGGTAATGGACGATATTGGAGTGAATGGACACACGATATCTTTGAGACGCCATTATTTTGGGCTAATGGCTAAATATTGTGCCATCCGTGCGGGCGAACAACGTGATACTAAATATTTCGTGTTTGGTAGTCAAAGCGAAGGTTCTACAACCATTGGCATGAGGTCAGACTACGACATACTTTACTATCATAAATTTGAAATCGCCTGCCTACACTTCTCGGAGTGTCAGGAGTCAAAAGTAAATTATCTTGTTATCAAAGATAAAATGTTTTTACTACAATGCTGCTGCCTACATTGCATTGGAAAATTGGAGAACACAACATTTTGTATAACAGCGTATAGGAACTTTTATGAAAACAATGGAAATCCGTATATATTGGATAACGACGGTCGAATCCTGTTAAATTCCATGTTTCCATTTAACATGACTTTTCAAGTTGATACAAGGTACAAATATGAGTTATTGAAAATGCGACAGCATGGGCCTGCATTCACTCTAGGTGATATAGACCAAGTTAGTGCAGTACGCTGCATGCGTTTGCCAGATAATTGTAGGGTTTTGTTTACGAGACCAAAGCCGGGCCACTGGCCGCGAAAAGCAACCCTATCAAACGCAGAACAATGTGGAGTGTATATGGTACATCCCGGCGTGGGGCATATTTTTGGTTACGATGATGATCGTCGATGTAGCTTCATTAAAATACAATACCAAACTAAGTATGTTTATTCGCAGTTTCGAATGTCGACTAATATGATTGAGCGTTTACTGATGTTTGACCTAAACATTGTACAGATGAAGACGTACGTAATAACAAAAATGATTCGAAAAGAGCTTCTGCAACCACTGGTTGATGAACGCTTGAGTACTTTTCACATGAAAACGGCTCTTTTGTTTACGGGTGAGCAATTTCCAGAGGACATATGGAGAGATGACAATCTCGTGCAGTGTGTAATATACTGTCTGAACACACTCAAACGTTTTTTGAAAAAACGCTACTGCCCACATTACACCATCGATTCTGTCAATTTGTTTAGAGGAAAACTCAAAATGAATGAAGTCAAGATTGTGATAGAGAAAGTTACAGAGATGATAAACACTGGCTTAAGTTGTCTTCGAACGTTAAACCTGGATGATGTAGGAAAGAGATTATCAAAGAGTTTCGAAGAATTTAACCATCTAAAGATACATGGTTTAGAAATTAAACTTGAAACCTACAGACCAATGATTACACACTTGCATTATGGACACATGTACGCAGATGTCGGAACACAAAAAAGAATGGCTTTGGCTATTCATTCAGCCTTGACAACTAAACTCGAATATAAGACGGAGCTTGAATTTATTTTTCAAAACATGTGTAGCACAATAGCATCACATGAAGCATCCGAATGTATCGCCAATGGCACGGAAGTGACTAGTGACATACTCAACAGGTACGAAACATCTCTTAGATCAAAAGCTCCCTTGAACCACTTAAGGTATGCGTCAATGCTTGTTTGCACACATCAGTTTGAACGTGCTATCGGAGTTCTGAAAACGATCGCAGATGCAGTATCACAACAGGCGGTAGTAAAACCTTTTCCCGGACACTTCATCAATTTCAAACATACGTCGGATGATTGGCATAAATGGTGGAAACCGTCAGAAATACTGATGTCTTTTGCAGCGATAATTTGGCTTCCTCTCGTTTGTGTGAGAGGGGAAATAAACTGTGTACCAAGCCATCTTATTTATGAAAAGTTCAGAATAATCACAGAAGATGAAATAAAAGGTGTCAATGTTAGAGACGAAAGTCTTGATATTAGAACCGTATTTGTATCCGATGTCACAGCGTTCTTCTATTATCTACAATACCTGTCCTCAACAAATGAATCGAATAAGCGACAAGCATTAGCAAAGCTTTTAGACTACTGCGAGAGTAAATTAAAACATCCATTGAGTTATCACCTAGAAACAGCACTAAACATGTTAGGTCATGTACATGAATTAGAAAACAATTTAACAAAGGCGTGGATAATCTACAGAAAATCAGTAACAAAAGCGCCACGATACAATGCAGCTTATTGGCATCTGTTTCGATTATTCGGAAAAGTTTTTTATTCTAAATTTTAATCAGAGACCGAAACAACTGCTTAAACGTGTGTTTGTGGTTTGTGTAATATATTATAATTTTGTGTCAATGTGGTTTATAGGACCAACCAACCGATTATAAATATTAGAATAAATACACGTTTTAGCATAAATTGTTCACTAAATCGAATTATAAAGAAACTAATGGTTAAATTGTACGCTCATGCTGTCATGTTGTGATTTTGTAATCGCCTTTGGTCCGTTATTCATCGCCCGTCATATGTCATCAACACTCGCTTTGTTTACTTTAAAAAGTCCACATTTATAGTCTAATCTTCACGAAATTTGTTAAAAAAGTTAAACTTATTATTTCTTTGCTGAGTGCGAAACTGGGTACCAAGAGATATAAAACTATTTTACTAGGTCAAATTAAAGAAAAAGCTTGTTTACACTTTTGCCGCCACATGTTTGTCAATAGGGATAAATTTTAGGCCAAGTTAGAAAATTATTACCGTCTGTTGAAACTCATGGTCGCCAGGTGGCGGGCAGTTTGTCTTATATTGTTATATTTAAATCTTGTTAACACTCTAGAAGTAACATATTTGGAACAGCCATAATAAAATTCCTAAGAACATTTGTTCTATTGATATATTTACCGAGTTCAACAGTTGAAAAAATCATAGCCGCCAGGGGGGAGTGGCAGTTTTCCTCATATTGCTAAAGTCAAACATGGTGAATACTTTATAAGTCACTGTGTTGTCCCAGTCTTTATAAAACTTAATCAGAACATTTTCTAGTGATATGTGTTTCGGGAGGCGGTAAACTACAACAGGCGAGGCATGGTATGGTATTGCGCAAGGGGGGGTTAGAGGGTTATGGTTAGGGTTAGGGTTAGTGTTAGGGGTCGGGTTAGGGTTTGGGTTAGCCTAAACCCAACCCTAACCCTAACCCGACCCCTAACCCTAACCCTTACCCTAACCCTTTTTTTGGGTTATCACCCCTATACCATGCCTCGCCCGTTGTAGTTTTCCGCCTCCCGGGTCGAGTTTGCATAAAGTTCCAGTCCGTTGAGAAAGAGAGGCCCCCAGGCGGCGTTGCTTTTTCCCTTATATGGCTCTAGTGAAATCGTGTGAATATGCTATTATTAAATTTTAAAGTGCGTTCATAACACTTGCTCAAATGAGTTATTATCATGAAAATGGTTCCGGTCCGCTGCAATACATGGCCACAATAGGCAAGATTTTTTTTTATGAGAAAGTTAAACTTTATAAACATAATGAACACTGTATTTGGCAAATTTTCATTACATTTGTTCCGAAGCATTGTGTTGATATACAAAAGCATTTTTAAGGAAATACAAATATCATCTGAAAGCAATTATTTTATATTATGGTCTTCGTATGATGACGACAATAATAATGATAGTAATGACAAGAGGCCCATGATGGTCCTGAAGCGCTCACCTGATTTAACATACACCAATTGTTGAAGACTCAACCTAATAGAAGATACCAACTTTGTAAGAAGAATAGGATAGACCGAAATTAACAAGAAATGTGTTCATTGNGTGACTAGTGACATTATCAGCATGTACGAAACATCTCTTAGATCAAAAGACATTACGAATCATTTAAGATATGCGTCAATTCTAGTATGCACACGTCAGTTTGAACGTGCTCGTGCATTACTGGAAACAATCGAAGATATGATTACACCAGGTATGATTAAAGTTAAAGAATCATCAACACAAAGAATGTCTTTCAACCCCAAGTCAGATCAAAGTTCAAACAAGTGTACATCGACAGAAATAGTAATGGAATATGCAGCAAAGTTAGTTTTTCCCCTCGTGTTTGTTAGAACTGAAATAAATTGTGTTCCAGGCCATCTAATATACGAACACTACAGGGCCATCACAGAAGATGAAATAAAATGTGCTGAAATAATATTTGCAGATAGAAAAGCATGCAATCCTTATGTTCATCATGTGTTTGAATCCGATGTCAACGCATTCCTCTACTATTTGCAATATCTTTCATCAAATAATGAATACAACAAGCAAGTTGCATTCGACAAGCTAAACAACTACTGCCATGTCGAACTGCATACTTGAACGGACGGCCACTTTCCTACAGCACTTAACATGTTGGGTCATGTTTTTGAATTAGAAAACGAATTACTAGGTGCATGGGCATCATACAGACTATCCGTTGCAATAAAGCCACGTTACAATGCAGCTTACTGGCATCTGTTTCGATTATTTGGTAATGTTTGGTATACAAAATATTGTTAATCGTTTTAATTATAGACCGATACCATTGCATGCACGTGTAGTTCAATTAGTACACTAAGTAAAATGTTCTGCTCAATTTAGAAATCAAACGTCAATATTGCACAATTAAATATCGTTTCTACGTTGAATTAAACTGTATGAGGAGGCAAAATATGAAAGAAATGTACGCATTTGGTTTTAGTATTTGTTTTGCTTTGAACACGTTCGTTTTTTTTTTGTATAACAAAATGCTTTTCTCATAAATACTTGAGTTAGGTGTATTGCATTCTCTATTACATACGACATATATTTTTTACACTGATATTGTATTTGTGTCTTGTTTTTTAATTGCTTTTTACTTTGATAGTGAGCCCTTACGTGACGGCTTTTAATCGGTTCTCTTCGGTTCAAGAACTGAAACCAAAGTAGAGGCTTAACTGACGAGCAATGCATGTAATACTTTACATTTACCGTTTACAAAGGCGCAGTATCATTGTTCATAAACGTTGTGCATTTGTTTATTTTAGTAATTAGCTTGAGATAAATATTTGTTATTGTTGTTGCTGTTGTTAAGTGTAAATAACTTGATATGATATAGACAGCTACGCTTACTACTTTATTGAACATATGTTATACAAAAAGGATATGTTCAATCAAGTACCTCTCTATGTGTCGTTATTTAATGCCATACATGTGTGCCTTGTGATATGCTTTAACGGGAATTTGTGTGTGTAATGACAGTTTTCTGTTGTTTTTTAACAATTACAAATTAAAGGGCAAACGTGCATATTGAGAGCTCTCTGCTTAATTTTTTGTAAATTCGTAATTGGTAAATTTGTGAAGGAACTAGTTGGAATATTGTAAATAAATGGCGAACGTTGATGGTGTTTTGTGTATTAATATAGAACAATTATGGGATATTGTCTGTTTATGTTTCGGTTTCATAAAGTTTCACAAAAGCAAATAAACAAATAGTCGGAGCATCCTATTATTAATAAATGTTCGGTGACAATGCTTTTCTTAGATTATGTTCTGGGAACTGACAGGTCGTTGAAAGATCAGAGAAGAACACATATTTCACTGTGAGCAAGAAATTCATATTATATAGCACAAAAAGCATCGATAAACAGTTTATATTCGATCAACAGGGTAGACTGTTGTTAAACTCTATGTTTTATTTAAACACTTGTTTACAAATTGCGCAGAAAAACACATATGATTTTCATGGAGTGATGCGACAACACGGACCTGCATTCACGGTTCATGATTCAGATAACGTCGTTGCAATACACTGCATGATTTTGCCGGATAATTTAAATTTGTTTACGAGACCAAGGCCAGGCCACTGGCCCACACAAGGAACGCTCTCAAAGGCAGTACAATGTGAAGTGTTTATGGTAAATCCCGGTGTTCAGGGGCATACCTTTGGTTACGAAGATGATCGTCAATTGAGCTTCATTAAACTAAAAAAAAAAAAGTTTGTTGATTCGCAGTTTCGAGTGTACACTTACATCACTGAGCGTGTACTGATGTTTTACCTTAACATCATACAGATGAAGGCGTACGTAATAACAAAAATGATTCGAAAAGAGTTTCTGCGACCACTGGTAGATGAACTCGGGAGTACTTTTCACATGAAAACGGCCTGTTTGTTTACGGTTGAGCAATTTCCATAGGATATTTGGACAGAAAACAATCTCGTGCAGTGTGTTATCTACTGTCTGAGCACACTCAAACGTTTTTTTGAAAAGACGCTACTGCCCTCATTACAACATCGGCTGTGTCAATTTGTTCGCAGACAAACTCAAGGTATATGNCAGTGTGTTATCTACTGTCTGAGCACACTCAAACGTTTTTTGAAAAGACGCTTCAGCCCACATAACAACATCGGCTGTGTCAATGTGTTCGCAGACAAACTCAAGGTATATGAAGTCAAGACTGTGAAAGACAAAGTTACTGGAATCATTTAAGGTATGTGTCAATGCTAGTTTGCACACATCAGTTTGAACGTGCTATCGGAGTACTGAACACAATCGAACCTGCAATAACATCTACAAATGCGGTAGACGATATTATACGATGTACATTACAGGTCTTCACCGTCAGAAACACTAATCTATTTTTCAGCAAAAGTAGTGCTTCCTCTCGTTTTTGCAAAACATGACATAAACTGTGTGCCAAACCATCTTTTTTACGAAACGTTCAAAACTATCACAGACGATGAAATAAACGGTGCAGATTCTAGAATACGTAGTCAAAATTTTAGGAATGATTTTAAGTCAAATGCACAGCCATTGTTCTGTTACTGTCAATACCTGTCATCAGAAAATAAAGATAATAAGCGACAGGCATTAGCAAAACTTTCAGCCTACTGCGAGAGTGAATTAACACATGAAACCAGTGATAACTTCGATACAGAACTCAACATGTTAGGTCATCTCCATGAATTAGAAAACAATTTGCCAACTGCATGGAAAATATACAGAAAATCAGTTGAAATACAGCCGCACTACAATGCAGCTTATTGGCATCTATTTCGAATATTCGGACAAGTTGTGTATGGTAAAATGTAATTAGATACCACAAACAGTGCAAAAACTTGTTGTAAAGTATAGTATTATATAATATAATTTTACGTCAAACAGTTTATACTAGAAACTAATACATTAAACATATTTAAATAAATACACTTATTGAATAAATTGTACACTAAACTGAATGATACAGCAAAAAATGTACGGTTTATACGCATTATCTTAGAAGCAAAACTGAACACATCGAGTAAGGTTTTGTACACTTCATTACTTTTTTTGGTCGTATTGCATTTTTACCTTTATTAAATTACATGTATATTTTAAAACTTAGAATGCACATATATTTAGTTTTTGCAATATGTATACTTCGACATTGAATGTAAATATGTAAAGTATGCCCAAAAAATGCGCATACTTGGCTCTGCATTGGATGTAGTCGAGCGATGCAAAGAATTCGTCTACACGTTGAATAACCGCAATAGAGTCAAATTTGGATTTGAGTGTTATTCGTAAAGCAGATTGAAATACTGAGTGTATGTCTCATCTAACAGTTTTCTGTTTAAACTACCCGACCCGGTTTACCCAACCCACCTTCTTTACATTATATGACAAAAACTGTCGTTAATGTCCATAAATAGGTACATATTATTTTGCTTCTTTGGTAATTGCATTTCCAATAAACACAATAGTATAGAAACGTATTATAAATGAATCGTTTTGCAAATAATATAAGATACTGCGTTGATGTGTTCACATATGTAAATGTGTTGTTTAGTTCTACCGATAAATGTTTAATTTACGTTTGACCTTTTGTAAGCAATAGTTTTTATATTTCGAAAGAAGTATTTAACTATGTATGTTGCAAATAGTTTTAGGTTTAATCTCGTTGACCATAGCTTTCATATGTTTATGTTTAATGTAGTGTTTATTGTTTTGTCTCCTCCTAATTAGTAAAGAAAGTTTTTTCTAACCTGTATTCCATAAACTGACATAAGCTTGAGTAGACTTTTGTTGTGCACACAACCCTGCTCATGTCCTTATGTGGCGCGCACGGCAACGATATCCACCTTAATGTCATACTTTGAAGCCAAAGGTTAAATATATCTTTTTGTTGTCAGTGTAGGGCGTATCAAAAAATTTACTCAAAATGCTCTTAAAACTTTGCAATACTCACGGCTTCTCCTGAAGTTAGAGGCCAACTTAAAGAACTTACCTGTCAAAGCTCATCATCTGCGTCAAAGCGGTTTACATGTTAGTGTATAAATAATTATTTCAGCGATCGTTCTTTTATAATCGGTTCTCTTTGGTTCAAGAACGACAGCTTACATATAAAAATGTGAATGTGGATTTACAGACAACAAATGCATGTAAAGCCATTCTAAAATTGTTAAGTGTCATTATATATCACTTTGTATTAATTATTTATGGTTATCATTAGCTTTAGACTAAAAGTTTTATAGGTTAATGAAAAATCAGAAAAAACTAGGGATGGGATTCGAATACTAAAATGATATTCGAATNTTTATTTAAAAGAAAAGAGACTTTATTTACCTCGCCCATAGGTATGTGCAGGTCAAAGCTTGCTTCATACCGTACAAACTATTATGTGTTAGTAGCACAAAAACAGCTACTTGTTTTGTAATTAAATCTGGTCTATGTGTTAGGTTTGACTTTTGTAAGAAACATTTACCGATGTTAACCGCGCCAAAACTGTGCATGGACCGTTCGTTCCAAGCTGTAAACCTAAATTTAATTATTTCTTCAGTTCGTGATACTTGATGCATTGTTCTGTATTGCGCAGTCAATCAGTAATTTGCCTTACAACAAGTCTATCGGATGGATACAATAATTTCTCTCCTGATAATGTTTCTGGAATGTATTAAATTATTTTTCTATTGAATTGAGTTATAACGATCTTTATTCAAACTGAAGACAGTAAATAGGTTAACCGCTTCGATGGTGTAGCTTGGTACTCGTCAAAGTATAACTGTTATTCTTACATATCCAATATGTGGAGACACAGACTAAATACACAAATATAGTACACATTGACTTCATAATTAAGTCGACGAAACAATATAATGACTTCAGATAAAATAGAGAATAAGACGGTTTCTCAACAGTTAAGCAATAAAGAAGTCTTAACTCGGCCAATAAAACTATTCCGGAAAGAGTTCGTATAACCTTTATATTTCTAATTGTTGTGCAGGTCTAAGATTGTATAACAATTGCATGTGCTTTCTCGTGTGTGTTCTGTATTTGTTCGTTAAATTGGATCGTCAAAGATTTGCATATAATATTTATGTGATTTGTGTGTGTGGCATTTTGCTTCATCACATCTTGTGTGTGTGTGTGTGTATTCGTGGTTTATTTACAGGTCGCCTCAGCGTCTTCACGACAACAAGCATGTTTTGACCTGCCCCTGTGACTTTTCAGGGGAGACAATTAGGTCAGATGAACCCCGGCTGTCCGGATAAAAGGTTATTTTTTAATACATCAGTGCACGATGGCCAATGAGACCTTAATGTGCCCAGATGCGTTTTTTTGTGATGGATTATGTTGATGATGTCATCACATCTTATGTACTTGCTCTTTATTTATGACGGGTGGAAACCAGGAGATTGGATAAACATGCGAAGGGCAAAAATATACTCCACGGTGTACAATAAGGTTCATGGTCGTATATTATGTATAAATTGCGAGTTATATTTATAGATTCGGAGAAAGGATGCAATATTGTATGTATTTATTTTGTATTTCCGCTAAGTATCATTTGGTAGCTGTGTGTGAACATTTTAAGAAAAATCAAAACAAACAGGTGATATGCACGTCAGCATATTAGTTGTATACGAAGGTACTTTAACAACAGCATTTGTCATTTTGAACACATCACACATGTAATCTCTCGGCTCTGAACGTATGGTGGACACTTTAACGATCCACAGGCTGCTATTACCAAAAACAGCACTTTCCCGTTTTTGTCTTCAGCATCTCCTAATTCAAACTCCGGTTNACTGGTTTTTCCTTCCGGAGTTTGTAGAAATCACATACAAACATCTTAAGTATGACAATCGAACAAGGCGCAATTATCCGTGTGTTGACAAATTTAATTCGTCTATGTAAATTTGTCTTTAAACTTTTGCCGCGCACATTACACAAGTACTCTGTCCACTTATTGTTTAATTCAGGGCGTAAATGGTATGTTTCGCTACAAAGAAGTGAACGGAACGGTTGTTTCATATCAAAGGAATACATATATTAGATAGTGTTCCGCTAGAAATGTTTATAAATTCCAATGTTATTATTTTTGAATGTGTAGTTGTGCTTGTTGGCTTTTATGCTTTAAATAAATTTATAAATGTTAACACTATGCCCCCGAAGTATTGAGGCTGAGATTGGTTAAACGAATTTTACTAACTATAACACACAGTTTCATATCCATTCAGTATTTAAATAATACACATCAGTCAGTTTTGTGAGTTTATAACTAAATATGCACTTTTTTAAAGAACACAACACTGTATGTCTAAAAAATGCAATGCAATGTTATAAAACGATGGGGATCAACCGTACTGTTCATTCAGATTTAGTCATAAATAATGCATTTAGGTTGATACCAAATATGTAACCTAGTGTCCTGGTATTTATAACAATGCCAAAATTATCAAGCTAACAATTCAAAGAGTCATCAGGATCAAATAATAATACATATGGCGTCTTGAGTAGAACCACGTTTTAAATAAGAGTTGACCTGATTTTGACGTATGTGACCAAGATTCAAACTTCGCCTAGAAAAAGTCAGGGTAGACATTCTGGCAAAGTTTCATCAAGGTTGAATAAAAAGTGTGACATCCAGAGTGAAAGCGAACTAATGGTTGACACCACAAGACACACAACGGACGACAATCGACGCCGGACAAAGACTGACTACAACAGGTTACAATGAACACTTCTTGCTTAAGTGAGCTAAGCACTCTAAACAATACCAATTCGACTAATAAAGAAATATTCGAAAAACTTTAAGCATTCGAATATTCAATCATTCGAATATTCGTTGCATTATCTAAACAATTAAAACCTCACTCTTATTTGTATCGTGTTACAACGATAAAGAGAAGAATTCGTTAAGAAAAAAGTACACTCCAATAAATATTAGATAAATAAACACCTTCAAATGGATTCAAGCTAATTTGTTTAACAATCGCGCACTTCAATGGGCGTTTTCAACACTTCAGTTATCACTGCGCTTGTATACAGCGTTACTTTATGTTATTCCATTCCTATTAATTTAACTACAAACTCTTATTTTTCCTCAACATATGCAACTATATTTTAATTATAATTATAAATAGTTTCTAGAGCGTCGATATAAACGAAGCATGTATGCTTAACACGCATTAAATAAGGCTTATTAAACGATGACCTTATTCCCAAATATCAAAACGGTTTCAGCCGTTATAACCATTTATAAAGATGTCTTCGTTCTGCATGGATTTTACAAAAACAATTACAGGACAGCATTTGATTAACATAGTATAATCGAACTTTAATGCGCTTATGTTAGATGCAAACGATATTGCTATCGGAAAGATTTGATCGTTTTATGTTTGCAAAATAAAAAGTATTTCAGTAATTGTGTCTTTATTGAATTGCCACTTCATCTGCAATGCTAAGGCCTAACATAATCGTTGTTCTAATATTTAAATAAATTCAACAAGCATCGTTACAGATATGATAGCATAGTCTTTAACATGTTTACAATTTATTTTTATTGTTTAATGTTTTGTTTCGATTTTTTTCAGAATGTGTTAAAATTGTTCATGAAAAGAAAAACAAAAAACAACTTCCATGTACGTTAAATAAATACAAAGCAAATGCAAATGGAGACAAACGATTTGAAACGATTTTCTATCGAACTAGCGCAGGTGATGGACGATATTGGCGTGAATGCAGAAATGGTATCATTGAGACGCCACGTTAGTCTTCTAATGGATAGATATATACCTATAAGTGTAAATATATTTTCTTTCACACATTTCATCTTTGGTAGTCAAAGCGAGGGCTCTACGACGATTTGTATGATGTCAGACAACGACACTCTTGTGTATGAAAATAAAGATCTCGCGTGTGTACACTTGTCGGATTGTGATGATTCGATAAACATTAATTATTTGGTTATACAAGAAAAAAAGGTCTTTACCACAATGCTGCTTTCTTAATCCCGTTGGAAGATTGGAGAACAACACATATATCCATATGAGTATAGACTTCATACCTGCAACATAAATCATTGGAGATGAATTTATATGCGATGACAAAGATCGAGTGTTGTTTAATCCCATGTTAAATATAAACAGGTCTTGTGAAAACTTTAAATTAATAAGAATGCAACAGCATGGCCCTGCGATTACACAGTTTAATAGAGACAGCGTCTGTGCAATACGCTGTCTGACTTTGCCGGATGATTGTAGGGTTTTGTTTACGAGACCAAGGCCTGGCCACTGGTCCACACAATAAACCCTTTCAAGGGCAAAACAATGCAACGTTTATATGGTACATCATGGAGATCTGAGGCATAGATTTGGTTACAATGAAGAACGTCGATTAAGTTTCATTAAAATACAATACCAAAATAAGTATGTTGATTCGCAGTTTCGAATTTCCACTAACATGACTGAGCGTTTACTGATGTTTGACCTTAACATCGTACAGATTAAGGCCTACGTATTAACAAAAATGATTTGAAAAGAATTTCTGAAACCTCTGGTAGATGAACGCTTGAGTACTTTTCACATGAAAACGGCTCTTTTGTTTACCATTGAGTTATTTCTAGAAGAGAGATGACAATCTCGTGCAGTGTGTAATATACTGTCTCAACACGCTCAGGCGTTTCTTAAAAAGGGGCTACTGTCCACATTACACATTCTCCTCTGTCAATTTGTTTGCAGGAAAGCTGACGAAAAATGAACTCCAAATTATGAACGAAAATGTTACAGAGATGATAAAATTTTGGTTACGTTGTCTTCGACAGTTATGTATGGATGACGTAGGTTGGAGACTATCTGAGGGATTATTAGGTGTTAGAAATGACAATATACTATTTGGTAGAGAAATTCGTTTTAAAATAATAGTACAGATGGTACAAAAATTACGTTATGATTATGAACAGCCACTCATTACATGCACTAACAGCGGTATAAAATTAGATACTATAGCAATTCGTTCAGCAATGGCAACTGACCACGAATACAAAAATGAGCTTGAATTTATGTTTCAAATTATGTGTAGCAGTTTAGCATCACGTAAAGCATCTGATAGTATAGCAAATGGCAGGAAGGTAACTAGTGATAGTATCAGCATGTACGAAACATCTCTTAGATCACAAGACATCTCGAATCATTTGAGATATGTGTCAATGCTTGTATGCATAAGTTAGTTTGAACGTGCTTGTGCATTACTGCAAACGATTGAAAATATGATTGCATCAGGAATGATTCAACTCACATAATTATCAAAACAAAGCATCCATGTCAAAACTATGTCAGATCAAAGATCACTCAAGTGTACATCGTCAGAAATATTAATGGAGTATGCAGCAAAAATAATATTTCCTCTCGTGTTCGTTAAAAGTGAAATATATTGTGTTCCAGAGCTTCTGATATACGAAATGTACAAGGCAAGAGATGAAATAAAATGTGAGATATTAACATTATTTCGTCGTTATAATAATCATGTGATTAAATCAAATGGCAACGCATACCTCTTTTATTTGCCATACCTTGCATCAAAGAATAAAGACAAGAAGCGACTTGCACTATCAAAACTTTCAGACTTCTGCGAAAGCGAACTAGAAAATAGAACAAGCGACCACTTACCTTCAGCACTCCATATGTTAGGTCATGTTTTTGAATTAGAAAACCGATTACCAGACGCATGGACATTATACATAATATCTGTTGAAATAAAGGCTCGCTACAATGCATATTACTGGCATCTTTTCCGAATATTTGGACAAGTTGTGTATAGTTAATTGTGTTAATCATTTTAATTACAGACCGATAGAACTACAAACACATGTTGTTCAATAAGTAGACACCGTATTATTAAATGCTCAATTTAGAAATTAAAAACCAATATTATACAATATAACAACGTATCTGTGTTAATTAAACTGTATTAGAATGTTAAATATTGAAAAAATGTACGCATTAGGTTCTAGTATGTGTTTCTGCTTTAAACACGTTTGTATTTTTTTATAACAAAATGTCTTTCTTCTCATAAATACTTTAATTGTGTGTATTGCTATCTCTATTACATAAGATATATATTTTGTACATCGATAGTGTAAGTATACCTAGTTTTTGCATTTTGATTTTAACTCCATCAACTGTCTCGTTCAAAAGCACCAGGCGTGTATTCTATTTATCCAGTTTCTCCTATATTGCAGTATTAAAGCGCTTACGTTAAATGTTTACAAATAATGCAAGTTTACCGAGTAATATTTTACCTATGCATAATGCCCGAAACAAATTGAATAGTGTGTAGTTATAATCTTCATATATTTGTTAAATATTAAAAAACAAATATATATATTATATTTATTATATATTTATTATTTATATATATAAAGGGATAGGAGGTTATTTGTTCGATTAATACACTGTATCTGTGATCAAAGAATATATCGCTGAACATGTGTAGAATAACAATTAATTTTAAAATGTACGATATCTGCCAAAACATCAGAATGCAGTTGCAATAATGTTATAATAGGAAGCCTCTGGTATTTGATGTTGTCCATTTCTTGGGAATACACTACTACCCGGATACACAATGTCATTCCCTGTTGTAACAAAATAGTTAAATGTACATGAGTATCCATGTGTTATGTCACAGTTCGATGTAGAAACTGGATAAATATTAATAAACGTCCTTAAAGACATATACGATAGTATTGCACATATATAATGAAAGCCTCGCAAGCATGATCTGCGCAAAATGAAAACAATCACTCCTCATCATACACGGCATCAATCTCACAGGTGAGTGAAAAAGCGACACTTGATAGTCGAAAAGCAACACCTGCGTGGAAACAATGTTAGCGCCTGCCGTTGACAGCTTATGCCGGCGTACTTTACCAGTGTTTTGAACATTTCTGTTGTTTTTATAACCACAGTGTTTATCTTATTGAAACTTTCACAACTTCAGCAACGGAAGCAAATATTTAAGTTTAATGTAAGCTTATATTTGGAGGCCCATTTAGCTACTCTATAGTTTGCATGGCCAAACACAGACTTAGTAAGTTTGGAAAATATACTTTAATTTTGGAAAATGATCTGTTTCGTTTTTTACAAAAAGCACCGTCAATAATTCTAATTAACCTGGACACAACTTGTCTTGTATCGGTATAAAACTCTATAGTGTATTATCATAAACATGCAAAAACTGTTGACACTCACGTCATCATGATACCGTACATGTTTAGATTCAGAATGACGTTGACAAAGTCGCATATCATCGACGTCTTCGGTTGGTATACCACCTTTTAAAAGTTCAGACTCTGTGCAACCAGTTGATATCATCCGCACTGGAAGCAAATTATGATATCAGCTAATATAACGTATAGAAGTGTGCATCCATCATAACGAATCTACATATGAGAATGAATGTATTCGTCTGGGCGAGCTAATATTTAAATTTACTGTACAAAAACAAACATTTTAATTGGAAATTGTCACTGATAGTTCATCTTGAAAAGCATATGCAATGCCATCTGTATTCGAATCGAACATTTACGGTCTCCAAATTATCTGCAGCTCCCCATGGGTGAATATATCTGATCAGCACGCAACATACCTGACTGGATAGGCATGTCTGTTTCGTCGTCCCTCATTCCCCCCCCCAACGGCCAGACCGGTCAAGGGAATGATGATGATGATAAGTTGCTATTACCTCAAGTCGATTCACTTTTTGAAGGAATCAATTCAAGAACTAGTTTTGGCTACGTTGCTATAACCACAAGTCAATCCGTCATAATCAACCCTTTTCGAGTTTATTACTGCTGATATTTCAGTCAACAAAGATGCAGTCACCAAAGAGACTCACTGCATGCAGTACATAACAGCGCAAGCAAGTTCCTTAATCGAACATTACCATTTCGTTCAACAACACGGCCGTCTTCTAAGTAAGTGTTGTTGTTAACTTACACAGCTATTTTTTCACCAGTCNGGTATTTTGACGCAAATATTGAAAACATAAGCTTTATATCTAAAAGAGACATTTAAGCTTCAATACGCTCGAAATCACTGTCTTCCGATAATAAAATACAAGGAAAATCAATATTAATCAAAACACAAATCTCTTATAGGCTACACAATACTCAATATTTATACTCAAGTTGTGTAAGGCTATACTCTCTAAAAAGCAACACAATAAATTTGAAGACACACTTCTCTGTCACTTGTCATGCCTTTATGTTTGAATATTTATCCGTACATGTGGTAGGAAAAATATTGTTTTGCTTGAAGGTTGGAGACTACATGATTCCTTAACCGTTGGAGTTATACCTTTATAAACAGTTGAGTAGCAGGAAAAAGATTGATGTAAACAGCGAACTTTGATTCGTGTCGAGCTCTTTCTTACGTATTAAATGGGCTATCTTTTTACTGTTTAAATTAATTCGGCGTGGATTGCTCTTTAAAAAGGGTAGCATTATGAGGGTTTCTACGCGCAAAATATTGAGTTTTTTGTTGGTAAAATTATTTATTTTAAATTTAATTTGTTAAAAAACTATTTGTTCATATTGCGACCCTTAAGAATAATTGTGGTATTATTATTCGGAGTAGTAAATGACACTTCGGTTTGAAATGTAATAGCTGGTCAAGAGCGATTAAAGAAACATGAACATATATAGTATTACATAAGGTAAATGCAATCGAATTACTTAGTATAATATTTAACTTGTTAATAAGATGTATCTTTATTATCAATAGGGTACTATTAAGTCATTAAGTTACATAAAAAAGCAACAGTTGCTTATTCGGCAATTAAGAAATAGTTTAATTATAATTTATTTTTCGTTATGCGATATTTAAACAATGTTACCTTCAATTTAAAAGTGTTGATACAATACTTGCGTGGTTTACTGTTCGGACCATCATTCGTTCTCAATATGTATTTTAAATATTGTTCGTGCGCCTCAAATATCGAGATAATTAGGACTAAATGTTCCCAAAAGTCTAATGAATGACAGGAAGAGAAATATGTTTCTATTGGATATCAAGTTAACTGCACCACGCACGACAAATAGTTTTTTTAAAAACATCAACGCATGAAAACTGATTTTACGTGAAAATAGGATATTGAACAGTGCAAAGTCATTATTGACGATAGTTGCTAGATCTTTTTATTTTGTTGAGTCTTACGAAATCAGATATTGCTTTAAAGGCAATTCATTTCAATGTGTGACAATAAAACATAATGTGAGCACTTCAAACACAAAACATGTTCAAAAGTAATGAAAAAATAAATGAAAACGTATTTTGCGTTAAACCTTTTGTGTCATTTGTAATAAGGAAAACTGCGCGTAATACTTACACTGTTCCCTAAAAATACAAATATATATATTGTGATTCGCTATCAATTTCAGCCAATAAGTAAGCACTCAATACAGTTGTTTTTAAGTCGCATGAAAGCCTTTAGAATTCGTTCTGAACGATAAAACAAACTTGTTCTAATTCATAAAGCTTCACATGTTCCTCGGGTTTGATCGCGCGCTAACATTACCCATACGACCATATGACAACAGATTCTAACAGAACATTAACAGTCAATGTAAAGGCAATTGATCAGCCATACATAAAAACTGCTTTAATTATCCGTTTTTTCTTTCAAATTCATACTTTTACCGCTAAAGCAGAGAAAGTCTATGCATACATTGGAAATCCTTAAACCAAGATACTCGAGAGTTGTGTATGGATGTAATGTTTTGAACAAGTGATGTTCATGGACTGAGTTTGACTTTGTTAATTGGGAAACTCTTTCGTTCTCTATCATTTAGTCACAAAGCAACAGTTGCTTATTCGTTTTGAATAAGAAACAGGGAACTGGTTCCTTATTCCGTATTCGCCAATTAATTAATGCATTAAATAAGATAAGTTTGTTTTTAGATTAACTAAAGAAATGCATGTATTTTTTTTAAGCTTATATCGAATATTTTTAGCTTGAATGAGGAATATGGAACTGTTACTTATTTGCTTTCGAATGAGAAATAAGGAACCAGCAACAAGAAACCAACCTACTCTCCAAGTCAAATACAACTGTATGACATAACTGTATGACATAAACAAACTGTATTAACTGAACGTATATGTTCAAAGAACGCACGCGTCTAAATATTTGAGATAAACAATAAGGTGATTCTGCAAAGGACGCCATGAGAACGTCATTAATGTCGTAAGTGGCAAGTTTACGGATTTTTTTTTTGGACGCGTTCTCTGCTCTGCGTTCTCATGACGTCCAGAGGATCAACTTGAGAACGCCATAAACGCAGTAGCAGATTGCCGCAGCAATATATATTAGAAGAGACACCAATAACGTTTTCTTGACGCCGTGACGTCACTGATGATCGATTCGGCCCACCACACATATCTTGAGCAGATCGGTTGATACCAAACCGTTAGTATAGCAACGTTCTTTTTAAGAATTCGATCCAGCTCTTCTCAAATCCTTGCACAAAAACAGCGTTACCTTAAATAGTTGTTGTTTATGTCTGAACCACTCAACCATAGCCCCCCCCCCCTTGGAGATGGCGTCGGTTTCCTGAATGCTTTTTTCAGGCGACGAGTGTGAAAGAATGTAATAGGTGACTTTCCGAAAGTCAGTAGTCTAGACATTCTAGTACTTTATCTGTCTTGGAACATTGTATCACGGTGTATTGTATAATGTTATGATGTTTATAAAAGAGATCGTGATTGTATGTTTATAATAAAACTATAAAGGGTATAATTGTGTTCATTATATTAAAATATATAAGCTCTATACACCGAGCTCCTGTGAAAGATGCACTGTTACTCCACTATTTTGTAGAACGTGCACATCACTACATTTATCTGCCATTGGCAAAGGAGTAATAAGGCACTGCTGTCGCATACGAACTGGTCGTCTAAACACTGTCCGCCTTAACTGGAACATGGTTAATACCTTAATTAAAAATACATTAAATGAACAAACAGTCTTATGAAGGTAAGCTGGAAACAAAGTACATTAACCGTGTTGAGGCATTGGTCTGATTTACAACTAGTTTTCCCAAAGACCTATCAATATAGACAATCCCAGAAATCAATACCTCCCGGATTACCCGCCCCTGAATATGCTAGATATTTTTGTATTAGCTTGAGAGCGATTATTAAATAAAAGATTACTAAAAACCACTTTAGTTTTAGACTTAACTAGATACATAATTTTAATTTAAAAAAAAAAATCTTTACCTGAAATCTTACAGAGTTTCGATAATAAACATTTACGGAACAATTTTAGAA
>VMBQ01001117.1:222397-244562 GCA_007657795.1 Dreissena rostriformis | reverse complement strand
GAGTTGTGTTTAAGGGCCACATTTCAGTGTCAGACTTACACATACCGAATTCACGTTGTTGTAAAACATTGCTCAGAATATGACGGCATGTACATTAACCTAAAGCATATTTTGTTCTCTAATTTGATATGGTCTGACTGATAGAGGAACCTTTATGATTATTTTTTTATTGAGATATTTGTCATATTACAGTCCAATAGTTGTAAAAGCCGGTTCTTGCATGTACAAAATTCATATAGTAACCTATGTTTTTTTGATGTTGAAAGTTTGGCTATGACTAGTATAGGAACCATATTGATTATATGATCGTGGGGTCAAACGTCAACGATTTTAACTGACAAAATCCTAGTCCAGACAATAACCTAGTACATAAACCTAAAGCCTAGGTTCTTCAAATTTGTGAAAAGGGGATATGACCAGCACATTATCTCAAGTTATTATTGAGTCCTTGGGAATGTTTTGAAGTGTTAATAAATTGCAGAGGTATAGAAGTATTTGTTCAGTTTTGGTTGAGACTTCCTGAAATTATTTGAATGAGGCTGCTTTGGTGAAGATTTAAAAATTCCATTAGCATAATAACACGTTTTTTTAAGAAGCTGTAAATGGTTAAAGTATATGTATCGTCATTTTCAGAATATACGTGTAAACTATTGCCAAAAGCAAATACCAAAGACAATCAGCTTAAATGTAACATTTAGTGAAATGTCTAAGTTGTTCAGTTTGACATATATGTGTTAAATTAACTTGAAGCCATAGAAAAGCGCTGTTTTGATCCTATTTTTAACTGGTTTTGTTTTTAACTTTTTTTTAACTTGAAAAAAGTTATTTAATATTTCAGAAACCCATAGACATTCTTAAAATGGACATAGAGGGAGATGAGTGGAATTCAATCCCGCAGATGATCGCCGACGGATCGCTTAATGACGTCAAGCAAATTGCTATGGAAACGCATTTCTACGCGCCCGGTATCGGCAGCGAAAATGTGCCGGGTAATCGGCAGCTTCCGGTCCTCATGAAGCTCTACAACGCTGGCTTCCGGATTTTTATGCGAGACAGAAACCTTGTGTCTGCGAGGCGTCTTGACGAGAAGGTTATTAACAATAAATATATTACCGCCCTGAATGAAATTTCGTTAATAAAAGTTCAATAAAAAGGGAGGAAACGTTGATCTAGAGCGCTATACTCAATTACATTAATATTTCTTGTTTTAAAGGGACTGTCAATCACGAATGACGAAAAAAGAAAAGTTTAAAATACCGTATTTTTTACAATAATTAGTTTATAATGATTAAAATATCACGACTGGTATATTACATTACTTGAAAAAAGTTGTTAAGTTTTCATATTTTAAGTATATTCGGTATTAAATTCGTGGTTGACAGTCCCTTTAAGGGGTGTTAAGCCAGATTTCTATACCGGGGACATTTCAACCCTAACGCCGGTTAAATGGTATAAAGCGGTTATTGTGATGCGTTCTAGTACTAGAGGTGTGACGTCGCTGCCTTCGTTCAAGCGACACATGTGAACACAATTTTTTTAATGTTTAACTATTTGTTTTCAGATACAAAACGGAACTATTTAGTATAATTATGCATATTTATTTCGAAAGAAAGAGAATTCATATGAAAAGATGCTGTATAATTTTTATTTATAACATTCCTATTAGTATCATCTTTGCCGAGGAAATTATTATATGAAAACAAAACAACATAGAAAACAATGGGATGTAATATTTTAAACAGGACACAATGTTTAGGACGCATTATTTCGGATTTGTATGAGTTTACTTGTAGATCTAATTGTTGTTTAATGTTAATGGTTTTCTTTTGTTTTGTTTTTGTTGAATATGTTATAATACAATAAAAAACTATTATATAAATTCAAACTATGAAAATTAATTCCTGAAAGTCTGCATTTGTAAACTGTATAATAAAGATAAAAACAACGTTTGATTCTTGTCTTTAACGGGGTTATCCTATGAAAGTTCCGCATGGTGGCTCTACGGCGAACTTCCAGTTGCATGCGCTAGCCAGTGGGTCGAAGACTGTTCCTGCAAACATACATACATGTTACAATATGTGATGTTTGTTATGATTATTAGAGGCGTAGATGTGTAATTCTATGTTGTACCGCAATCTGATGTCAAACCAACTCTGGTATTCAACATGGAAAAACGTATGTACCCGAGGGCAGGATTAACTCTGTATGTCTCCGTTATTGATGGCTAAGGCATAATTAATACACGATGTATCGTTATGATGGTTTAAGTGCTCGTTATAACGATGAGAACGAGGATAAAACAGACGATGATCATGACATCGATGATCTGACGATGATGATCAGTAGCCAATTGTATAAATATGGATACTTTTTGGTTCTTTTCACTTTTATAATATTTTTGGGTTTGACGAATGTATAAAAAAGATAAACGAACAGGTGCACGATTTGGTTAAGTTTTGGATAAGATTTAGCCAATGTATTTGACGTCGGTTATTTTTATCGGAATAAGGTCTTTTTGAGTGGCTAAAGTTATCCATATTTATAGAATTGGCTACCGATGATTATATGATAAGATGGTGATGGTTGTGATTATAATGGCTGTGGTGATGATGGTGTTGACGATGATGATAGTGATGGTGTTGTTGATGATGATCGTAAGAGCGGTTGTGGTGTTTATGGTGATGATGGCGGTAATAAAAGTAATAATGTGGCATTTTATTTCATCGTCAAAATGAGATTGTGCAGAAAAGTACGTTCGCTCCGTTTCACAAATCATATTCAACATTGCAATGCACTTTGGCGCTGACCAAAGATAGATCGCACTTTGGTGTTGGACAACAAAGTTGGGTTGACACCAAAATGCGGTACTGCAATGCTATATGTAATGACAATCATTTATGTCATCCTCATAGCTTAATTAGCAAACTTAGTGTGGCTCTACATTAAGTTCATTTCAAGCTCACCCGAGCACAATACACTTATGTTAGCTTTTGTGATCACCTTTGTCGTCGTTTTTTGTCCGTCGTCAACATTTACCTTTTGAACACAATGGTAATGCCAAATGACATCTCGGCTGAGTCATACCTGGTCAACTGGAGTTAAAAAATCTAGGTCACTATGGAAATTTAAGGCACAGCTTGTGAACACTCTAAATTTAATATTTTCTGGTCATTCATCACGAAACATGCGCAGAAAATGTGTTCTTACGATATCTCAGTTGAGTTTGAAATCGGTTTCGGTCCGTTAAAAAACATGGCGGCCAGTGGGGACGGGGTAGTTTTCATTAACGGTTTTTTCGTTTGTTCTTTATTCATGAACCTTCTCAGACTATTTGTTTATATGATATACGGCCAAGTTTGAAAACATTTCCCGTCCGTTTAAGAAAAATACAGGCGCCAGTTGGGGTGTGTGGTGGAGGGCAACTTTCCTTATATGGCTAAAGTTAAAACTTGTGAACACTTTATAAGTCACAATATTTGTTCACTCTTCAGGAAACTTATTCAGGACCTTTTGTGTTATGATATCTCGGCCGAGTTCGAAAATGGTTCCGGTTTATTGAAAAACATGTTACGTGCTTTCCCTTTTAGGAAAACGGAACCAATATATCAAAAGAATGTTGGTTATTTTGGGAAGAAATCTCAATCAAGCAAACAAAATAATTACATAATAATTTAGGTTACACTGAAGTGAACATTTCAGAGAATAATAAAAGTTTAAGATCTACCTCCCCTGCAAAATTCATGGCCTTGGAAAACGCCTTCATAGCACGTGTAAAATGATGTACAGTTGTCCAAATAATCCGGATACCTTCCGTATGGTTTCTTTGAACAATCGATAACTCTTCCGCAAGGTGGCGGCACGTTGGCAATGCTGAAAAAACGGACGATGTATTGGAGTTGCGCTCTGTGAAAACGGGGTTTAATGCTTGTGCGTAAAGGCTTATCAAAGACGACACTTTCCACTTGTATGGTATTTTTCGTTTAAAAGAAGTCTCTTCTTAGCGAAACTCCAGTCTACGCGAAAAGGGTCGTCCCTGATAAGGAACTTTACGCACATGCATTAAACCCTGTTTTCCCAGAGCGAGGACCATTTTTTGTTGTTTTATTTTATTCTGCTGAGCTATCAGTTAAAGCTTCACTTTGCGTGAACTTATTTAAACAGACGTCTATAATCTACCGGCTTATAAAGTGTTCCTCTAAAAATAAACTGTATGACAAGCGAAGACATCTGTAAAATATACGCAGTATTAATTATACCGTAAGTAAACATAGTGCTGTAATATGCATTACATAAAATTAGTCACGCGTTCACAGGAAAGACCACGAATTCCAAAATGATTAAGCGAGATGCGCGTTAAGTTTTGTTTTGAAAATAAAACACTCTGCTCTGATATTAAAAGCAGCGATAATATAACACTTGTTTTTGTTCAATCGTTACACTTCGACAATTAAGAGTAGTGAATTTGAAAATACGATTACAATATAATGCAAGGAATAAAACAGATAATATTTATTTGAAACGATATTACGAACGTACTCGTCACATTGTTTGGTGTTGTTGTTGAAGGTCTTATTTTCGGGACAGTCGATGTACGACACCTTACCGGCGGTGCACAAGGTGTAAGCCTTGCATCCGGCCTCGTACACGCCGTCCGGAAGAGCCGTGCAGTTGACGGCATCGGCAGTCCCTGAAACGAGTTACGATCGTGTGTGTTTGTTTAATATGAAATGGTTTGGCGCTTTCAACATTGTTTCAGTCATATCATGGCTGTCAGTTAATCTACTCACAATTGTGACGTGTTATGAGAAAACTGGGCATAATGCATGTGCGTAAAGTGTCGTCCAAGATTAGCCTGTGCAGTCCGCACAGGCTAATCAGGGACGACACTTTCCGCGTGTATGACATTTTTCGTTTAAATGAAGTCTCTTCTTAGCGAAAATCCAGTTAAGGCGGAAAGTATCGTCCCGGATTAGCCTTTGCGGACTGCACAGGCTAATCTGGGACGACACTTTACGCACATGCATTATGCCCAGTTTTCTAAGAACGCGACTCAATTTTCCAGGATAAGCTGGTTAACTAGTTCTAAGTGAAAATGCTTATGACAGTAACTGACAACTGACATTTATTCAGACGTAGAGGGCGATTAACTGTCAAAATAATGCCGTGGCTAATTAAACACATTTATAGTTCCCTTGGCGGTTATCAAAGCGGCGATACTCGGATTTAACCCATTTATGCCTATTGGACTCTCACCTCCTTCTAAATTGGATCAATTTATTTCCAAAATTAGGGATGTCTAGTATATTTATTTCTATATTAAGAATATTTCTTACAGAAATTCCTTTAAGCAGACAGCGCAGACCCTGATGAGACGCCGAATCATGCGGCGTCTCATCTGGGTCTGCGCTGTTTGCCAAGGCCTTTTTTCTAGACGCTAGGCAATAATGGGTCAAGTCCAACGCTTAACCAACTCGTCTTGTTTCTTTCTGATGATACAAATTGGTCTTCAGTTTGGATTGTAACAGCAATGCATAATGTTAATATACCATGAAACAGAAGTCTCATCAATAGATGCTAAATATGTACCTTTTCCGAAATGTGTACATCTGTTTTTTGCAAACAATAGTTTTGGCACTGTTTCCCAATCCACACAGTAAAAATAAATTCCTATTGTTAATATTGATAAGTCGTTGCCTTTTTTACGCGAAAAAACTTTTGAAAGAAAAAACCTGCCATGATTTCTGGCTTTGTTTATTTTAAATTTTGAACGCCCGCCTTGACGACTATCTTCGAAAAGATTTCCATAGATGTTGATGAGCAGACACGGAATGCTCCGGAGACTGAGGCATTAACCCATTTATGCCTAGTGGACTCTCCCATCCTTCTAAATTGGATCAATTTATTTCCAAAATTAGGGATGTCTAGTATATTTATTTCTATATTAAGAATATTTCTTACAGAAATTCCTTTAAGCAGACAGCGCAGACCCTGATGAGACGCCGAATCATGCGGCGTCTCATCTGGGTCTGCGCTTTTTGCCAAGGCCCTTTTTCTAGACGCTAGGCATAAATGGGTTAATTGACTGCGATCGAATAACCAGAGAAATCTACACAAACAGAAGTCTACTCAGGCCAAATTAAACGCCATTTAAAAACTCGAACGTTTAAAGATGACTTTAAATATCAATCATTAGCAATTTTAAATGTAAATCATTCGGTAAGCATGCACAAATTTGCAAAACATTACCATCATTAATAGATTCATCATCAGGTCATAAGAGTATGTCAACTATAGTTCAACAGAAAGCGTGGTATTTGGATTTAACTATTTTATGATGTGACGTAGACACATTTTAAACATGGAACATGAACATTATTTGTTTGCGAATGCGTTTGTCGACCAGCTTCGTCACTCGAAATAATTGATATGTCAGCGTAATGTAGTGAGTTTATCAATTCCTGTTACATTTTTAAAGAACTTTTATGTAACAAAATAATCAAAATCAAGTTGATCACTATTTGTACAAATATTATTATGAGTTTTAATTCATGTATAATTTACGCTGTTGAGACTAGGGAAGCGGACAACTACAATGAGCGAGGCCTGGTATTGTAATGCGCATTGGGGGGTTAGAGGGTTAAGGGTAGGGTTAGGGTTATGGGTCGGGTTAGGGGTCGGGTTAGGGCTTGGGTTAGCCTAAACCCAACCCTAACCCTAACCCTAACCCGACCCCTAACCCAAACCCTAACCCTAACCCTAACTCAGGGTTATCTCCCCCATACCAGGCCTCGCTCGTTGAAGTTGTTCGCTTCCCTATTATTGAGACTACGGGTTTTTACAATTATATTCGGCATGGTTTTACTACATTATGATGTGTACACATTGAACACACGAATGAGGGATTTGCAAATATTTCCTCAAATTATAAACCATTAAAACTATTTAAATTAATGTACAAAAAACTATCCTCCACTGCAGTGAAAAATAAATAAATAAAAGGAATTAACTTCAAAATAATGTTAACATTGACAAAGTGTCTAACCAAATTATTCCGTGTGTAACTTAGGATATATTTTTTTCAACATCGTTAATACAAACAGACATGAACAGTATTTGTATGAGAATTGATGTTAATTATAAATTCAAAATTCATATTGATATTATCGATCAAAATACAAGTTTGCACTTACCTACAAACGCCAAAACGTAGGTGAACACGATTAATTTGTCCATTCAAAATCAACGTATTAACTAAATGAAATGATGGGGCGCGATTTGGTGTATATACATTTAAACAGATTTGCAATTCATCATTTGCGGTCGTCATGTTTTGAAATGTTACATAAACAATACGTCATTGACATAAAGTGAATAAATGTAAATTTCTGAAAACTTGCAAGTTTTTTTTAAATTATGAATTTGAAACGCGGATTTATGAACACAATCCTGTTTATATGTTCACCTTATTGATGATAGGATGATAGGATGGTTGTGGTATTATTAAGAATAGCATTTTGTAAAACCCTGGAAATTTCACTAAAACGTAATTATTCAGTTGAGAAATATACGTTCGCCTGACGTATGTATTATATGTATATGTATTGAAATCATTATTTGTACTTATGTGATTGAAAATAAGCATTTGATCGATTTTTATGTCCCCCAGTCTATACTGGGGGACATATTGTTTTTGCCCTGTCTGTTGGTTTGTTGTTTTGTTTGTTTGCGCCAAACTTTAACATTGGCCATAACTTTTGCAATATTGAAGATAACAACTTGATATTTGGCATGCATGTGAATCTCATGGACCTGCACATTTTGAGTGGTATATGGTCAAGGTCATTCTTCAAGGTCAAAGGTCAAATATATGGGTCAAAATCGCTCATTCAATATACACTATAACTTCTTAAAAACTTCTTTCACATGCTTCATATCTCATATGCATATGTATCTCATACAGCTGAACGTTTGAATTAGTGAATTGGTAACTTCAAGGTCACCCATCTAGGTCAAAGGTCAAGTTCTTCTACAAACTCAAATACTTATCATGGGCCAAAACTTTTCACCCTTTTAAGATAGCAACTTTATATTTGGCATGCATGTGTACCTCATGAAGCTCAACATTTTCATTGGTGGTAGGTCTAGGTCATCCTTCAAGTTCAAAGGTCCAATATTTTAACATAAGCCATTTCCAATGCCAGTAATCATAAGTAAGCCAGGGTACCTTCACAAAAACATCTTGTTTTTCATAATTTTATTCTTTACAAACTCTCATACATTATTTAATAGGGAAAACAACGTTTTGTGGTAGTTTAAATTCCCTGATTACCGAGATTGTAACATTGGGGGTCCTAACAGATGCTTAAGACCTTAATTCGAACATTTAAGCGATTATATACAATTTCAAAGTAAACATTTAATTTCGCAATATCTCACCGAAGAAAGTTAAATACAATTTATTTTCAATCCTTAAATGGTACCATCAATAAAATTTTGCTCACTTCAGTGAAAGGTTTTATGAACACATTAACTCGCATTTGATGTGTAACCAAAAGTGAGTCTACGTTTCGTATGAAAGAGTCTGCGCATACTAATGGAGATTTCCGAATAGAACATGTGTCTTGAATACATGAATGAGTTTTCTGCTACACAGCATAGATTTATTTGCAATTTAATCTTTCCTTTATTTTCTGGTACTTCTTTGTCTGAACTTTAGCGCTAGGTTTTGATTCATCAATGTTTTATCCGGTGTGCAATAAGTTATAAAATCGTATCGCGTTATCGACCAACAAATGTTTGTTTGTTCATTGTGGTTACCGTGCGACAGACAGACGTGTCGTGTGGCGAACTTAACCCATTTATGCCTAGTGGACTCTCCCAATCTTCTCAATTGGATCAATTTATTTCCAAAATTAGGGATGTCGTATATATTTATTTTTATATTTTGAATATTTCTTACAGAAATTCCTTCAAGCATCATGCGGCGTCTCATCTGGGTCTACGCTGTTTACGCTGTTTGCCAAGGCTTTTTTTCTAGACGCTAGGCATTAATGGGTTAAGTATTGAGTGTTCAATTCTGATCACCGCTGTGGTGACCACAGTGGAGGCGTAGAACACTGTATTGTAGTCGCGCGATATTCGCACCTACACAGTACGTGAATGCGGTGTGCGATTTCAAAACAAGACAACTGCAGATTTTTGTGTGTAAAAGCGCAATCGCATAAGTTAAGTTGCACACTTGTCTTGCCTGTTTGCAAAATACGCATAATTGAATATTTCTGTTTAAAGAAGATCTGTTCGATTTTGTAGGAAAGGTTATTGTAAAACACTGAATTATTTTGGCATTTTATAATATAAACATAATTTTGTAAAAAAACATATACCCAATAATTCGATTTAAATACATGCACTTTGCTTCGCTGTGAGCTATTTGTATTTGCAATGTTTCGACTTAATTACTCAATTATTGGTGCACGCGCAATTCATATTTCTCATTCAAAACCGTGCATGGTGCGGAAGAGGAAAGATGTCAGTATAGGCACATACATGTCTTGATAAACCAACACTTATTTAAACGTTCACAACACAAAGATACATACTTTTTGATAATTTATTCAAGATTCATGCAGTTAAAGTTGTAACGGTTACGGTAAATATATTTAAACACCAATAAAACAATGTCCAAACATACGTATATGTCAATTGCTAATTGATAATGAGTAAAGATAAATAATATTCAAGAGACTATCGGTTGCATGTCACGTGGAAGTACGTGTTAACCGGACCCAAGTGTGCCGCAAGGTGGAGCCACCGCGTCTCTCCAATTGCACGTGCTGAGTGTAGTGTCGAAAACGGTGCCTTTGAAATGGAACAGAATAAAAACAAATCAATATACCAGTACATGCATCTGTTAAGTTATATGTTACGTATTTTATTATTAATATGTTTCCAATGTTCAACTTGCCTATGTGTTTGCCAAGTTCATTTAAATGCTTGGCAATTCACGGTTGTACCTTTTTCATATTAATTGTTGATATTAACAAACGTGTAATTTTATTATTGACTTCTTAAATTGCTTCTCTTTCAATTAGGAATTGAGTAAGCTAAGTTTAATCCTCATTAAATATTTAATTGTTTTAACCATAAGTTGAGTCAATCACGAATGCCACTCTGTTGTTCAGTTCAATAACAACACTGACTGGCTGAGAAAGTAAATAGAATGTCGTACGTGTTTTGGTTTCTAAATAGTGCACAGCTGTTTGTCTTGAAACAACAGTTATCGTTAAGTAATTTAACATTCCATTGGTTAATAGTTGTACGTGATCGCATTTTATAATTCGATTTATGCTTTAAAAAAAGGCAATTGTCATTGCTTTTATTTTCATTTCAAGAACAATGTAAGTCTTAAAATAGACTTTAATGCATATCATATTCCCGGAACACTTTTGTGTTCAACTTAATTAACTGAGAAACTAAAAATAAAACAGTCCTGCGCCTACCGGCTGGACAGAAGTTGTGCCCGAGAAACTTTTTGTCATTACACGTGTACCACGAGTAACAGTTGTTGTTCATGTCAGGGTAACGCCCATCCGCCAGGGTGGCGCAGTCTATCATCTGACCGCATGGGGGTGCCACGTTAGCAACACTGAACAAATACAAGATAAAATATGAACTGTTGTCATTTTCCGCTTTGTATAACCATGTTCCAGTTATATGTTAATGTTAATAAAAATACTGTATCATGTTATTATAAAACACGCATTACCGTTGTTTATTGACCAATAAAAAACGTGTTTGCCGCTCTGACAAGCCAGGGGGGCAGATCGTACATGTAGTGTGAGCAAGATGAATATGAACACAGACATCGTCGGATACCCACGACTAATTCATTCCGTTAGTCTCCAGCATTAAATGGAGAGTAACGGAATGAGTCGAACGTGGGTATCCGACGATGGAACACAGATGGCACATCATAAATTACTTCATTTTTATAAAAGAATTATTGTGTAATTTAGAAGATAATTTCTCAGGTCTTGGCCAAAGCTCGAAAATTAAACAGAAACCAGCCCAGTATGTAATATCGCTTGCTATGCACCAGTTAGTATCGCAAGATCTCCCCCCTTATTAATTGACTGTTAAATTTCATTCGAATCAAAGCTCCGATCTTTCAAAATTTGCCGGGAATGGTTTTTCTTAAATATATGATACATAATTAAATATACTACAGTTATAATAACAAACATAGTAAACTATGGTTCTTATACTACATGCAATACCATGTTTGTCAGGCCATGTCAGACTTAGAATAATTTTCGCATTACCGTTGTTTATGATCCAATAAACACATTCACGCGTTATTCCTGCATGTAAGAACTCTTCGTCATCGCAAATTGAGTTGCGTTCTGAGAAAACTGGGCATAATGCATGTGCGAAAAGTGTCGTCCCAGATTAACCTGTGCAGTCCACTTTAATGACATTTTTCGTTTATATGAAGTGTCTTCTTAGCAAAAATCATATTAAGGNTCATCATCATCATCATCATCATCATCATCATCATCATCATCATCATCATCACCATCATCATCATCATCAGCAGCAGCAGCAGCAGCAGCAGCATCATCATCATCATCATCACTCTACCATAGTATATATTAAATGCATGTACGCATCATCTTGAGAATGAAAAAACATCAACATGTTTTAAAATAACTTCACGTGACTACGTTTCGAATTCGGCCAAGATTGCATTGAGGGAGATGTTCTGACCAATTTTCATTAAGATTGGACAATAATTGTGGCATCTCGAGTTTTTCAAGGTAAATGTTGACGCCGAACGACGGGCGAAAGGCGATCACAAAAGCTGATACTAAAAATGCTGTAATGGAATGTTAACAGCCATGCACTCTATTTGGTGAATATCCGATCTATATACTATTAATTTTAACGATGTTTGAAATATAAGTACGCATAAAAAAAGTAAATACCCAAACGCCAAACATGTCAAGATACATGTTTGCAAAGTTATATAAATCTGTTAGTTATATTGTTGACGCCCTTTTTTGTGTGGTATATCACCATGCGGATTGTGTTTACAGGTAAATGCATCGTTGTTTGCTTGCTTCAGTGTTAATAAGTGTAAATATAATGTTTGAAAAAGATGAACGAAAACCAATATATATACTAAAACACAATTTATATATTCCTTCCTTTTTATATTTTTTAATAAATTGAAGCAGATATAAATGTAACGGTTTGTGTTTACAGTCTGATATTGATGTCTTCAGCAGACTTTCACATCACTAGGTTATACGTCATTAGTTTACACTTGTTGCAGTATGCAGCCCCGGCATATGTGTCGTGTTCTGAGAAAACTGGGCATAATGCTTGTGCGTAAATTGTCATCCCAGATTAGCCTGTGCAGTCCGCACAGGCTTATCAGGGACGACAATTTCCGCTTATATGACATTTTTTCTTTTAAATGATGTCTCTTCTTAGCGAAAATCAAGTTTAGGCGGAAAGTGTCGTCCAGGATTAGCCTGTGCGGACTGCACAGGCTAATCTGGGACGACACTTTACGCACATGCATTATGCCCAGTTTTCTCAGAACGCGACACATATTAGCTTATTTCCATCACATGTACCAATTGACATGACTGAGTGGACAGAGAACAGCTTGGGGTAAATGTTTTCTCATAAAATTCAAATGGACTGAGAACGATTCGAACCATGGACCTTCCGATTCAAAGATCAGCGTCCTCTCATTTCCGCTGTTCTTACTTACAAGCATTATGCATGATGTATTTTAACATAACCTTTTCAGAAAGTAGCACACGTGCATTTTACAACAGACCAAAGGTCATCATTACTATATGACAGTAACGTTTCGGTATCGACTTATACTTGATCGTTTCGAATTTTATTAAAGTAAAAATAATTTCATTGATTTGTCTTATAATCATACGATCAAAACTATATTGTTAATCACATCCCTAGCTCATATTCATATATACGATTGAGAGAAAATACAACGTTGACATTAAAATCGTATACANTTAAGTGCACTTTATTTACACAGAAGCATGATTCATGATGACGAAAGCATGACGTTTTACTTGCAAAAATACAAAATACAGTAATCAATGTTTTTTTCTGCTTGTCCGATGAAAGAGTGCAATTAAAAAAACAGTTCTGCGTACATAAAGCACGTCGGGATCGGTCACAAATTTATCACAGGGGTTTTAAAGGGACATTAAAATCGTATACACTTGCTTTAAAATGTCGGCGTGGTTAGTTACGTCGTTTAATTAAAGTAAGCTTAGTTTATTTCATCGTATTGCGTATTGCGTTTAGCAATTAAATTCCTAAGGAACCGGCAATCGACGCTGGGGAAACAACTAGTATCATGAGGGTATTAACCCATTTATGCCTAGTGGACTCTCCCTTCCTTCTAAATTGGATCAATTTATTTCCAAAATTAGGGATGTCTAGTATAATTATTTCTATATTTAGATTTTTTCTTACAGAAAAAATTCCTTTAAGCAAACAGCGCATACCCTGATGGGACGCCGCATCATGCGGCGTCTCATCTGGGTCTACGCTGTTTGCCTAGGCATTTTTTGTAGACGCTATGCATAAATGGTTTTAGGCAGACAAACAAAGGCTTCAATCTAAGCCCCTCTCAGAAAATGTATTTGGTCTCTAGTGAATATACAACAACATGAATGTATGTTAATTTGGGGTTATACTTATCATTCTATTAACTAATTTATTGTTATGAGTATATTTCAGCTATTTTTTTTGTAAAGTATTCACATTATTAAATGTAATCTCCGCAAAAAAGTTCTTTCGAGGATAGTTTTCCCGATTCGATAATGCAAGTTTTATGTTAGTTCATGCAGTAAGGAAAGTGTTTTTATTGAAGTCATTTTTTTTTATAAATTACATCAAAAAGGTTAATTTTTATTTTTCTTATTAAAACATATATATTTGACACTAACTATTCAACTGAGTTCTTTATTTATAAAAAAAAGCCTTGTGTTGCAAGTTGCAGGCACTGTAACATACGTTTGTTTTTGTTGTCGCGTTTATTGATTAAAATCGTACGGGCCTCAATTTTAATGAACTCGAATTATTAGGTATGAGTTGTCGAGGGTGAAAATGATGCAGTGCAAATAGTTCCGAATCTACGCATCCGAAAACGCGACGTATGGCGCGCCTATCCATCTTTAAACGTTCTTTAATCAGTGGTGTTTATCCTGGGTGGGTGGCAATTAACCTCCGTCCAAACAATCAGATAGAGAGGGTCACGACGCATGCTCCGGTAACGCAGGGCATTATGTTCTTTACATAGATTAAAGACGTCTATATCATTGCCTAATAATNTTAATCAGTGGTGTTTATCCTGGGTGGGTGGCAATTAACCTCCGTCCAAACAATCAGATACGGAGAGTCACGGCGCATGCTCCGGTAACGCAGGGCATAATGGTCTTTACATAGATTAAAGACGTCTATATCATTGCCTAATAATACTAATCTTGTGTTTGAAGATGGCTTGTTGTTATTAAGTGCCTTTCTGATGAACATAGAGTATTAATGATATGAAAGATGGTGTATTTAAAAATAAATAGCGTTATATTGATATATACATGTATAAGAGACATTTTCCATGTACCTAAATACTAGTATTTTTAAACTCAAAGTAACTAATTAAAGCCCCATTAACACCCAAAAGCAACGAATATTTCGTAAAATATTTCGTAAAATAAAGTTTACCCATAAAAAAATCGGTGTCCATTATAGCAATAGCCAACATTTCAATGCTAGATGTGGTCTGGTAACATAGATTTAACAAGATACACCATGCTCTTTTTTTGTGTGGGACATAGGGTCATATGCAGTATACCATAAAGGAGGACGAATGGTATAGGGTTTTAAACAGAACAAAAGTTTAACGTCGTCAAGTCAATTGGTGGGTTCAAAAACAATTGTTTTTGGTAAAGCTGTGTACTTGCAGGATGAATTTGTTGTTTTTAAATTATACCCAGTGAACGTATTCTAACACATATTACGTAATCAGACACTTAGAAAGGCAACACGATAACCATTTAGACACTTCTATTTTTATTTGGCTACGTTGATCTTTCCAGAATGTAATTTTATTGAAAAAAATAATCTTTTCCGTTTAACAACAAAACGTATACAACTTAGAACTTATAGAAAACACGTATATGTATACTACTTCAGGAGTGAGCAGCTGTCAATTTGCAAATCCATGTATTTTGTTTGAACACGAAGCGTTGGCTGGTTTAATTAGTAGGTGAAATTCGAGTGTACTTTCATTGGAAATAAGAAACTTTTACTATCATATGTCAACATGTTCCATATACCAAACACCAAACGGTCGACTGACAGGGCAAATCAAAACATGACTTGAGATGACCCGAGGGTCGTAATAAGAACCCCATAAACGTCGCCGTAGAGACATTGTGCGTCTATGAACAAATTGTCTGCGTTCCCACGGCGAATCTATGTCCCTCTAGCGTTCTCCGTGTTCTATTGCGTTGCTGCTGCGTTTATGGCGTACTCAAGGCGATCCTACGCCGTTCTAGTCAGAATACCTAAAGATCGCCAACCTCGGCGCTAATAGCCCCGCCCCCCGTACTGTCGGTTACATTACGACTAAACCAGTCGCGGTCACGTTATGTCCTTAAGGTATACACTTCGTTTATACAGTGATCCCGATTTTAGGCAATTTCACTGCGTCCACACTACGGTCTTGGCGTATCTTCTTCGACTCGAATGCGTCCTTGGCGTCTGCACTACGAATGCACTACTACCATGAACGTGACATATCGTAATAAAGACCCCATAGACGTAGTGGGAATGCAGAATGGTCGCCGAAAAGTTCTGGGCGTCAATGAACTAATTCTATCTGACTCTAGTAAGTATTAGTTCCGACTGGCGTTATTTGCGTTGCGTCGCGTTTGATCTTGGTTTATGACGTCACAAGACCGGTGGAAGTGCGTTCTTGCCAGTACGCCGTAAAACGTATACTTTGAACATTCCTACAGAAGATGCGTACAGTATTGCTAGGAGTTTGAACGCGTCTTCCTGCGTGTTTACGAAGACCCCACGACGAAATTGGCGATCCCACCACATCTTGTGTCGCCGTAAGAACGCCAGTCCGATGTGACGGGGTATTACTATGAACATGTCCAAAGAGTTCACCTTAAGGTCGCCATACTTGGCGTTCTTAGCGTTTTGAGGTTATCTTCTAGCATTCTCACGAAAACTTCAGCTCAAAACTACGGAATAACGTTAGGGCCATCGTGGTTACATATAAAAATCCAGAGGGCGTGAATGCGAGAACGCGAGAGTACGATGGCGACAATGCGAGAATACAATGACGAGAGTTCGAGAATACGATGACGAGAGTGCGAGAATACGATGACGAGAATGCGAGAACGAGATAGTACGATGACGACAGTGCGACAATACGATGGCGACAATTCGACAATACGATGGCGACAGTGCGATAATACGATGGCGACAATGCGAGAGTGCGAGAATACGATGACGACAGTGCGACAATACGATGGCCACAGTGCGATAGTACGATGGCGACAATAAGATAGTGCGAGAATACGATGACGAGGATGCGAGAATACGATGACGAGAGTGCGAGAATACAATGACGACAGTGCGACAATACGATGACGACAGTGCGACAATACGATGGCGATAGTACGATATGACTATCGCATTGTCGCCATCGTACTATCTCACTGTCGCATTTTCGTCATCGTACTATCGCGTTCTCGCATTCTCGAAATCGTATTCTCGCACTCTCGTCATCGTATTCTCGCATTCTCGTCATCGTATTCTCGCATTGTCGCCATCGTACTCTCGCGTTCTCGCCCTCTGGATTTTAATGTGTATGATGGCCCTAACGGAATTCCGCAATAAACCCCACGAACCAGTAGTAAGAACGCCAGTCGTGCAACGTGGGCATATTGTGTAAACCGCCACCGGTTGTGTGGTAAGGTGAATGCAAAGTTATCGCTTGCTTTGTTCCGTAGACTATTGTTAACATCGTAATTGCTTGTTTGTATCATTCCCATGTACATATTGTGGTAGATTGTAACGAATGCATCATTGTTTTTTAGGTCTAACGCATCAGCATTGATGTTTGTAGTTGTGTCTGTTTTGTAGATTTGTGAATCGCTTGTCTACGCATCGTAATTGCGTCTTTTATCGATTATTGTGTAGGGATACTACATGTAAGAAATACTTTAATATTTTAAATATATGCAATAAAAGTTGATTAGAAATACACAAACAAGCATACATTTTAGTCGTAATCTGAGAAAACTGGGCATAATGCTCGTGCGTAAATTGTCATCCCAGATTAGCCTGTGCAGTCCGAACAGGCTAATCAGGGACGACAATTTCCGCTTTTATGGAATTTTTCGTTTAAATGATGCCTCTTCTTAGCGAAAATCCAGTTTAGACGGACTGCACAAGCTAATCTGGGACGACACTTTACGCACATGCATTTTGTCCAGTTTTCTCAGAACGCGACTCAATTTGATTCATGATACTAGTTTGTGTTAAAATCAAACTTGGGTACGTTTGGTTACTTGTTTAACATTTAACCGACTACGTGCATATCTTTACAGGCTTAAAGTCCCATTTAAAGGGTTTTTATGATTTAAGTTTTACTTCAACGGACGATATGTAATAAATTAAATCTTGCAAAGGACTGACATACTGAAAATTGACACTATACTGTAGGGATTTCAATGAAAAACAAAATCCTGCTTTTTGATGCAAGCATTTCGAGATTGTCTCACTTTTCACTCCTTCAAATTATCTGCCTTGTATCATTTTGATGCATATATTACCAGGAATCTACCTCTATTACATATTTTCCATAATACAAATTGTGTTGTGATCACATCATTTCTCTCAAATTTATACTAAGAAACGTTGTTTTAGGAAGTTCTTGTCAATAGTTGCATTTAAACCGCCGTATATTATTTGATTATTATAATTATTTTAATCCCTTGCGTATCCATTTCAAGCGTCATTTATCCATTTGAAAACAAGCTGTGTCTGCATAACATAATTTATGTAAATGATGCTTTAAGAAATAAAATATTTATTCAGAAAAATACAGTTTAACAATATTTACAAACACCGTACATTGCTTTTCTTACCCAAAGAAGGTATCATAAGATCATGTACAAAGTGATAATTCACGTAATAACACACAGCTACTTCAAAAATGCTACCAGAAAATTAAGAGCAAATATAATACATGCAACAAACGAGAGAAATTGAATAGATCAGTAGCTAGTATAACACATACCAAACAAACGTGGAAATTTTAATACATGTAATTAGTTTATTTTAAAAAATGTTTTGCTTGTTATCATCTAAAACCCGGGGCTGGCTGTGGCGTTGATGCCGCAAGGGGGCGGGGCGTTGTAGTTGTAGTCGCAGACGCCCTGGTAACGGTTGTATACCAAACCTGCAAACAGAAACATAAGCAATGCTAAAATATGATAGTATAAGCGGTCACCTGCTGTGAAACAAACCCATACTTGACCGAATAATTAAAATGAAATATGGTATAAGTGTTTAACAAAAAACACACATTTCTGAACCCTATGCATACCACATACACGCGTTAGTTTCCGAGACTCAAAAGTAGACAATACGCAGATAAATAATATGGTGTTTATTTGCGCATAAAATGAAGTAATATTACTACAGTAAAGCGCTATCACGTTATGTATCAGTGAATGTAAGACTGACAACTATACGCTCACCAGCGGGACAGAGCGAGTGCCCAAGGAACGCCCCACCCACGCAGATATAGTACGAGTGACATTTGGTCTCCAGGTCTGGGTAGAAACCGTCCTTCTGGTCAGAACATTCGCGATAGGTTCCGCACGGAGGCGGCACGTCCCATTTTCTGTAAGCAAAATGTAATTCGGTTGAAAAAATCGAAATTGATATGTATACATCATAGTTTAGGTGTAGTTGATGAACAAAATCCATATAAATGGTTTCATGAATCACTTCACGCAGTTCGATTAGAAATTGAGTTGATACATACACATATGGTATATTGATACACATCTATTTGTGCACGCGTGTGTGTGACTGTGTGTGTATTTCAAAGTTTAAGATGTCCTTCCGCGCTTGATGACCCGGTGTGTGTTCCAGCACTTCTACTACCTAATTAACTTAGTAAAGTCATAAAAGTTGGTACATATTTTAAATTATAGCTACAATTGCATGCTATTTAGTTGTTTTGAAAGATTTTCAATTTCGGTGTGGTCTTGGGTTGTGGGGATGGGGGTGCCGGAGTACCCTGTGGAAACCCATCTGTCCGGTATGGTGACCACCTACCAAATTCACATGCTTTCGGGCACGGGCATTGAGCCCGGTACGCCGAAGTGAGAAGCTCGTGTATCAACCACTGCGCTAACTGGAACTCAACGCATTTGTTAGCAATAGTGAATGGAAATTGCATGCCTACACTTTAATTAACCCATTTATGCCTAGCGTCTACAAAAAAGGCCTAGGCAAACAGCGTAGACCCAGATGAGACGCCGCATGATGCGGCGTCTCATCAGGGTCTGCGCTGTTTGCATAAAGTAATTTCTGTAAGAAATATTCTAAATATAGAATTAAATATACAAGACATCCCTAATTTTTGGAAATAAATTGATCCAATTTAGAATGATAGAGAGTCCACTAGGTATAAATGGGTTAACACTAGCATCAGGTGTGCACATGTCCACACAAGTAAAACACATTGAACGAATATAAAATTGATTATGAACGATGGAAGATCCAGATATCTGGCGTGTTCTGAGAAAACTGTGCAAAATTCTTGTGCGTAAAGTGTCATCCGTGACGACACTTTCCGCCTAAACTTGATTTTCGCTTAGAAGAGACATTATCTAAACGAAACATTCCAATAAAGCGGAAATTGTCGTCCCTGATTAGCCTGTGCGGACTGCCAGGCTAATCAGGGATGACAATTTACGCACATGCATTTTGTCCAGTTTTCTCAGAACACGACACATATAAACAGCATGTTACTCAGAATTCAGTATGGTTTCTTGCAATGAAAATAAGCAGAAAATATAAGAAATTACAACTATCTGAACATTTATCAAGGTCATGTATATCCACTCGGAGCACGGTATAACTTTCAACGAGTAAATCGATTAGAACTGGGCGACGATTAGAGTTTTTTTTTTTATATTTAGAGTGACTTATGATAGCAGTGCAACCACTAATCATTCAACGTTTATGATATCTCGCGTACACACATACATTTATTATGAAAGCATTAGTATATCAAATATGTGGCATAGGTATCATTTTTACAACTCTTAATTACCTTTGGCATTGTTTCGTTTCCTGGTTGAAAGCAGTTTCACCTTCGCAGTTGACAACCTCCATCTCCCCACCCACACATCTCGTGTAAGCCTGGCAATTGGTCTCGTACACGCCGTCTGGCATGTTGACGCAGACGATACCTGCGCATGCTGTAATGAAACATGTGTCGCACAGTGAGAAGTGGAACAAACTATGTTTGTATATATTAGTATATAGATTCATCGAGAAAGTTGCAACTTACAAAAAATCTAAAACCAGGCTTTTTTTGGCGATGATGATATACAGCAACGATTTCCAATACAGTTTGATATATAGCATAATAGACTCTCATAATGCTTCTTTAATATTTTGGTAATTATTAACATAAATACAATTGTGATTGTGGATGATGATACTAGTACAGATATAAGTCCGGAAAAAAAGTTTTCTAAAATTGATATTGAGCATTGAATACATTCTTAAACACTGGCAAAGATCATAAATAACATGTGCTATGACTTACTTGAAACATGCAAAGACAAGATGGCAAGAACTGGTAAGTATTTCCCCATGACTATTTCGTGTGTTTCGTTTGCAGCCCGTTGAGTATTATGTGAAAGTGAAAACGAGCAAAGGGCAATTATACAAATATATTGTGCAATACAAAGTCATTACTCCGTGATAGTGGTCATGTTTGTTGTTCATAAGATTACGTTAGTGTAAGGTTTGTAAATAAGCACCCAGGTATGCGATGGGTGTCTTCGTGTCGCCTATCACCGCAACCCATTTATGCCTAGCGTCTAGAAAAAGGCCTTGGCAAACAGCGCATGATGCTGCGTCCCATCAGGGTCTGCGCTGTTTGCTTAAAGGAATTTTTTCTGTAAGAAAAATTCTAAATATAGAAATAATTATACTAAACATCCCTAATTTTGGAAATAAATTGATCCAATTTAGAAGGATGGGAGAGTCCACTAGGCATAAATGGGTTAATACCCTCATGATACTAGTTGTTTCTCCAGCGTCGATTGCCAGTTCCTTAGGAATTTAATTGCTAAAGCATACGCAATACGATGAAATAAACTAAGCTTACTTTAATTAAACGACGTAACCAACCACGCCGACATTTTAAAGCAAGTGTATACGATTTTAATGTCAACGTTGTATTTTCTCTCAATCTTATATATGAATATGAACTAGGGATGTGATTAACAATATAGTTATGATCGTATGATTATAAGACAAATCAATGAAATTATTTTTACTTTAATAAAATTCGAAACGATCAAGTATAAGTCGATACCGAAACGTTTACTGTCATATAGTAATGATGACCTTTTATTAGTTTATATTGATTAAAATATCACGACTGGTATATAACATTACTTGAAAAAAGTTTTTTTTATTTTTACTTTATTTTTGTATTTTTATTTTTTTACTGGGTATGTCTACCAGGTAAAACTACCAGTTAACTATAAATAACGCAAGTAGATTGATCATCATCGTCACGTAGTAAACACAGGAATGTAAATTGTGCATGCGCAGTGAATTGTATATATTTTATATATAAAATGATCAATCTACTTGCGTTATTTATAGTGTGTATATCGTTATGTCACCTTTTTTCGCGATGTACTTTCGATTTCACATCGCGAAATTGTATTAACGAATATACTGAAAATATGAACTTTTTTTTCAAGTAATGTAATATACCAGTCGTGATATTTTAATCAATATAAACTAATAATTGTAAAAAATACGGTATTTT
>VMBQ01001117.1:201691-221639 GCA_007657795.1 Dreissena rostriformis | reverse complement strand
GATGATGATGATGATGATGATGATGATGATGATGATGATGATGATGATGATGATGATGATGATGATGATGATGATGATGATGATGATGATGATGATGATGATGATGATGATGATGATCTATAACTAATTCTTAAGTGATCTATTGAACTACAATATAGACAGCCTCTTTTGCAGGAGAGACAATCAGAAACTGGCAAACTGGATTGTTCTAGTAGCGTTGTCCCCCATAAATTAATATAAGTTTTTAACATGTACATATACATTCAGTATATAAAATATTTCAAATTATCAAAGGTTTTCCATATTAATGTGCCTAAAAATTAACTATTTTGATGCACACAATTAATTTATTCTTCTCAGAATAGTTTAATTCCTTATGGTGAACGCCGTATGGCCCATGGTCCTCCTGTTTTCTTCGCAATTCTTCTAATAAAATATCGAAATTAATTCGACAGTTCTGTACACAACTGTGTCTTTTGTAAGATTGTAAGTAACACTTTAATATGGAAATACAAAATACATTTAGATACCAAGCATCGACTAAATGAATGCAGATGTCCAACAAAAACAAGCGTACGCGTGTTCTTATGTTCTGTAAACAATGTTTATGTAGCATATTTAAAGACCCATTACTACTCAAAATCAACGAAAATTTCGTACAATATTTCGCAAAATTAAGTTAAACAATTAACAATCAGTGTTACTTATAGCAATTGCCAAATTTTCAACGCCAGATGTGGTCTGGTAACGTAGATGTTATTATATACAAAATGCTCTTTTTTTGTGGCATAATTAATTCCATTTTACGATATCTATTCATACGATCCATGAACACTAACACGGTACCATTTTAGTGTTCGTGTGTCGTATGAATAGATATATTTGCGGGAAATTAAAATGGAATTTATTGTGTCACAAAAAAATAAAAACGAGCATTTTGTATCTACACAAATCTATGTAACCAGACCACATCGGGCGTTGAAATTTCGGCAATTGCTATAAGGAACTTGATTTTTAATAATTTAACTTTATTTTGGGAAATAGTGTACGAAATTTTCGTTGATTTTGAGAAGTAAAGTGGCTTTAAATTGAAGGTGTATACGGGTTTACAACCATAGTGATAATCAGAGTACGCCTAACGCAACCCTAATGTACTCTAGCTATATTTGGGGATTAGACCAGATTACTGTGTATATTTCTATTGAAAACTGTTCTTATCCCAGGAGCACGATCAGACCACTCCCAGAAATGAAAATCTATTGAAATGGAACATAATCAAATAATGAAATAAATACGAATGTTTAGAAATTATTCCAATATTAAATAATATAATAAATAGAAGAACAAAAATTAATGCGCAAATTATATCAAATCACTGCCATGCATTTCATTCTATATTATAACTCAGAAGTTATAACTCTGCGTTTTGGGATTATTGATTGTTCTATTTATATTAAATGATCCAAATAGACGATCTAACCATTTGGCTTTATATGCGCAATACACTTTATGAAAGCTACCGCGCTTTTGGGTAGGAATTAAAGTTTAGGAATAAAAAATAACTATAACCATACACAGCTACTGTGTCAAGAAACTACAAAGCTTGCGGAATATCTGCACTTGAAAGCTTCACCTTATGCACTACTGCTTTCACGCTGATTTGATTTTGAAGATATACACACTGTTATTATATAGATATTCAAATTAATTTTATGAGAGTTATCTTCGGGGTATGTCCACAAAACAGTCCCGAAATTATACTAAGCGCACAGTTTATTTAAAGCATAAAGAAAGATTTGTAATCAACAGGTTTAATGAATAAACCACACACAAAAATTAATAAATAATAACCATATATACTCTTTTTTGCCGATGCATCCACAAATAGTGAATGTAAATTTCCGTCAGGTATTTGAAGTTACAGGTGCACATAGGACCTTGTTAGTCAAGCGTGTCGATATATGCCTAAGTGCTTTAATCAGCCGTTTAACAATATTTAACTTTGTATGTTATGCTTTACTTTGTTTAAAAGATTAATATTAGTCATTTAAACATGATATTTTTCAGTTTCAAAGAGTGTAAGACACATACAAATATCGATCAAACTTGGCCCAGGTACCAGAATTACAGTATTACAGTACATTTGTAGATTAACCCATTAATGCCTAGCGTTTAGAAAAAAGGCCTTGGCAAACAGCGTAGACCCAGATGAGACGCCGCATGATGCGGCGTCTCATCTGGGTCTGCGCTTTTTGCTTAAAGGAATTTCTGTAAGAAATATTCTTAATATAGAAATAAATATACTAGAAATCCCTAATTTTGGAAATAGATTGATCCAATTTAGAAGGATGGGAGAGTTCACTAGGCATAAATGGGTTAAACGGTTTGTCAGCGATGCCGGATACGTCATAAAGTTATTATTCCCCCGCAATTATTTCTTTGAACAATTTTAACAAACCGTTGACGTTAAAAAATAAATAATTATAAAAAAGAATAAACAATAATGTGTCGGTGTTGTATTGGTAAATTATAAATGCGTTTCTACTCACGATCAAAGACCATAAGTATTTTCACGTGTGGCTGCACCACTCATGAACATATAATTTTCCCGGTCAAAATCAGTAATGTACCGAGACCATCAAACACGATCTATACCATTTGCATTTTACCAATTAAAAGATAAAAAAAGTCGAAAAGACCCAAATAAAATTGATGTGACTTCTTTTAAATTACTATGCGTGTTTAAAACAATATTATACTTGGTTGTTGTGATTATCTGATAACAATCAGGTCCTTAATTTACATTCAACTTAAGGTCTGATCATAGGACAGTATAATTTGAATAACCAGTCAGTCAGGGGCCTTGGCAAACAGCGTAGACCCAGATGAGACGCCGCATGATGCGGCGTCTCATCGGGGTCTGCGCTTTTTGCTTAAATGAATTTCTGTAAGAAATATTCTAAAATAATCAGTCAGTCAGGTGTTTGGTAAATAACATAGAACAGAACCGTGTATTGAGTTGTTCGCGCAGTGGCATGATCGCTTAGCGCTCAAAGACAACACTATACATCTTTCGGAATTTCTTGAAAATAGGCGATTTGCGATGAGTACACTGATTGGTAAAGAATTATGTTTCTTTATATATAATCCTCAAGTTGGATGATAGTGCTCTTTAGTAAGGTGATTGTTATGTTTGTAATGTATGCATCCCTTTCTTTCCCTTTGCAATATCATTAACCAACTCTTTCGGTCTTCTAATGAAATGTAATCGAATGAAAATTGGTTTACTTGAATAACTGGACCTATCATGTCAAACATTTGAATAGTCTTGTATTATTTTAACCACCCCATAATACGTTTTCTGTAAGCCAGCCGTATCTTTTATATTTGAATCATCAATCAGAACGCGCCTGGTATATCACACATCTTGTAATCCTCGTGTAATCCTCGTAGCACGATGTTTGCATGTCCTGTCTAGTGAAACAAAGGACCATTACATGTTTAACAAGTAAAATACACATCAAACCTTATGACTTTGAAAGCCATAATGGTTTTAATATACAATCATGTTAATAAGGCCCCAAAAAGCACAATGCCCATTTAAAGCCTCCAGGCCGTTTTTTTTTTTTTTTTTTTTTTTTTTTTTTTTTTTTTTTTTTTTTTTTTTTTTTTTTTTTTTTTTTTTTTTTAAGATTTGTCGTTTTTGTGTTCGATTACAAAGCTTTGGGAACCTTATGATATCAGCGGTAAAAAAAACTTATTGCTTAATGTAAACTTGTTTGTTTCAGTGAAACGGTGTGACTGCAAATATAGGTTGTAATGAGGAACAAGAGCTTTGTTAAACGACTAAGGCAAACCAACGCAACCCACTTTGGCACGGAACTCTTTTACCTCGACAGGAGCACCCATCAGGGCAGTGCAGATATTTGCTCCTTGTTTTCAGATGAACACATTGACAATGCGACGACATGAAAGTTGTTTATATATAGTACACTATTACATTTCACGAAACTAAATGAAGCCTAAAGTATTGATTTCATGTGAATGTGATTTATTGTGTCGCGTTCTGAGAAAACTGGGCATAATGCTTGTGCGTAAATTGTCATCCCAGATTAGCCTGTGTAGTCCGCACAGGCTAATCAGGGACGACAATTTCCGCTTTTATGGAATTTTTCGTTTAAATGATGTCTCTTCTTAGCGAAAATCTAGTTTAGGCGGAAAGTGTCGTCCCGGATTAGCCTGTGCGCACAGGCTAATCTGGGATGACACTTTACGCGCATGAATTATGCCCAGTTTTCTCAGAACGCGACACTATTGTGAACGACTATCCCTTTAAACGAACATATTCTTGTTTAATCGAGTATAACGATACCATCCGCATCACATACGTTATAGATTAGCACTTTGGGGGTTGTCTTTCTATGTAAAAATGTTTTATTGGTTTTTGGAACCGTTTTGTCTTGTGATATTTCTTCTAAATGTAGGTGAGTATATACAGTAGAAACAATTTATTGTTTTGACATCGAACATACTTTTAATTTGTTGACGTAGTAACACCTAGTAATTATTATGCATATACTTCTTATTTGTGATTTATTCTTTTCTTGTTATACTATTAAGTGTTTTATTGTTATCCTGATTTTGTAACGAATCGTTACTCCGATTTAGTTACGTGTTGTTATGCTGATGTAGTTACCTCTTGTAATGCTGATTAAGTTACGTCTTGTTATAATGATGTAATGTCATGTTTGCTGATGTGGTTAATTTTTATAATTCTGCTGTAGTGACATCTTGTTAGGTTCATTTGTTGATCTACCTACGTCTTGTTACGTTTATGTAGTAACATCATGTTATGTTGATTTAGGTACGTCTTGTTATGCTGGTGTACTTAAGTTGTGCTATGTTGATGAAATTACGTCTTGTTATTTTGATGTAGTTACGTTTTTTTATGCTGATGTTGTAACGTCTTTTTGTGTTGATGTAGTAAGTTTTTTTTATTTTGATGAAATTTCGTCTTGTTAGATTGATTAGTTACGTCTTGTTATGCTGATGTTGTAACGTCTTGTTGTGTTGATGTAGTTACGTATTATTATGCTGATGTTGTAACGTCTTTTTGTGTTGATGTAGTTACGTTTTTTTTTGATGAAGTTTCGTCTTGTTAGATTGATAAGTTACGTCTTGTTATGCTGATGTTGTAACGTCTTGTTGTATTGATGTTGTTACGTTTTTTTATTTTGATAAAGTTTCGTCTTGTTAGATAGATGTAGTTATGTCTTGTTATGCTGATGTTGTTATGTTTTGTTATGTTGATGAAGTAAAATCGTGTTATGTTGGTATAGTTACGTCATGTTATGCTGATGGTGTTACGTATTGTTATGTTGATGTTATAACGTCGTGTTATGAAGATGAAAATATGTCTTGTTATGCTGACGCTGTCACGTCTTGTAATGTTAACGAAGTTACGTTTTGCTATCTTGATGAAGTTAAATTGTGTTATGTTGATGTAGTAACGTCTTTTTATGCCGATGTAGATATGTCATGCTATACTGATGTAGTTACGTCTTCTTATGTTGATATGTTTAGATAAGAGATAAGTTCATGTTGTGAACCTTCCGTTACTCACGTCATGTTTTAAATCAGCAATTTCTATTAACGTCTAATTAGTATATTCTATTTCCTTTTTCAACATATATTGGACAATTTCATTTTGGTAATAGGATTTCAAAAAGTCGCTTCCCAATTTGATCGATTTTCTTCAATAAACTGAACAATTAAATATAATTAGTCTTTAATTGAAGGGGTGTTTCTCTAGAAAAAACTATCCACGATAGAAATAACCCACATTCGTTATGCGGTAAAAATCCACATACGTCCAATTCCAGTCGTTCATATAATTTAATTCAGGTACCACCAATGGTTATAATTGTGTCGGACAGCCCGATGGTTTGTACGAGTCCAGCTGCCAGACAGCCGTGAAGTGCAAGAACGAGACGGAGATCCACATTTCTTGTACGATTCCGAAAGTCGTCAACGAACTTACCGGAGATTGCGACAAGTGCGTTTTTTTTTCTTTTCATGCTAAAAATTAGATTTCTTCATGGCATACAGTTAAGGAGTTACTTGTTCAATTTTAAAGTTCATTATCGTCATAAAATTGGATCGCTGAGGTAACCAAATATCTTCCATACGTCTGTAGATTATTTAAACATAGAGTGTGGACTTAGCGTTCCATAATACTAATGTGTTAATCGTTAACCCTTTGAGTGCTGGAACCGGATTTTGAAGGTTTTTGCAAACAGTTTGGATCCAGATGAGACGCCACAGAACGTGGCGTCTCATAAGGATCCAAACTGTTTGCTATTCTGATAGTGTTCTTTGAAAAAAATCGAAGAAAATGCTAATTTTAGAAATTCAGCAGACGACATTTTAGCAGACGACAAATTACCCAGCATGCAAAGGGTTAATACTAATTTTCGCTGATCTCCTAAGAACTTTGTGTGGAGCATTTAAACGCCGTAAATAAGCGTAACAGTTGCTACACATCGATATTGGTTTCTAAAATAACGAACACGTTATATAAATAGTAAAAACATTTAGAAACACACAAATACTTCGTTGTTAGGTTAAACTTAACACGACATAATATAGAAATTAAGTTTTAATTAAGATTGTGCGCGATTAAAACTGCTGTTTTGTTATTTTTAATAAGTGACTTAATTGAACCGTAAGTAATGCATATAATATTACTAAAAAAAAACGTCATCTATATATATATATAGTTACTCCCACGAAGCAATTTCACGAAATAATGTGTCGACTCCAGTGACATCGTATCTATCATCTTTGTGAATGCATATAACAGATACACCCGTAGTCTAGTGTCTATGTTTACAATTAAAATTGTATTGTCTAGTAAATGTATTGTTTGTATCACTTTTTGGCATTTGGTGCCTTGCCACGAATAAAGAACCACATTGTATAATAATGGTTTTCTCCCCTGCTGGTGCAGCTATAGTTTCACTGCATTTTTTTTCATCTTAGTTTACTATAAATACTGTAACGATGCAGATATCAGTATCTACTGCTTCAATCTTTGCTTAAATCGGATTGACTCACGATCAGAACTTATCATCGATGGACGATATATGCTTGAAATATGTTCTGAATTAATATTGTATTTGTACCATTGTGTTTAAGAGTTCTAAAAGCACCACAAGTGCTATGTATAACTAGACTATTATAACGTTATGTTACGAAAACAAACAATTTGACGCGATTATATCGGACATATTTGCAATTATCCAGAATATTTCTATTTCACTGTATTTTGTCGATAACGCCTGCTGGTTGCATGCATTTTATTTCAGTCCTTTAAACGTGAACTCGCCTTGCGGGACGTTCCGGGACTGCTCCGCTCTGGACGACGGCGGGTATCCGGATCTGGAGACCAAATGTCACTGGTACTTTCAGTGTTCCTACGGGATCTTCTACTTCCACCACAAATGTGCAGCCGGTTCGTGGAGTTTCTTTGTTCCTCAGTTATATAGTACATAAACTAACGTTAGTATTTCATCGGGTTTTCAACGCATGGGACAGTACTATTACTTTTAAGCTTTAAGTTTCACAGAATTCTAATGATTTCCGTTGCTAATAATACAGGTTTGTTAAAGTGTAACAATACACAAAACACGAGATATTAAATTGTAACTACGTGAAAAGTTTTGGAGAAAATACAAACAAAATGTAATTCTGCGCATTCTCTGGGTTAAGAACATATATCATTTTACATAACAATCTGTTTGTTTACAGTTGTTTGTTGTCTTTGGCAGGTCTTGTTTGGAATACAGTACTACAGACATGTGACTTTGAGCGCAACGTGAAACCCCCGTGCGGCACTCTACACTAACCATTTTGGCACGAAGACAAAAGATGCTGTGAAAAAATGACTGGCTGATGCGTTTTTTTGTTATAATGATTGTATGGCACGCACAACGACATACACCCTAGCCGTAATCGAATGTTGATGTTATTGTTCCTTCATTACTTTATTCTTAAACTGATTATTTTTGCGAATACTTATATTCTTAAACAATAATTAATTGTGTAGTAAAATACAATACACAGTCATACGCATGAAATAAATCATGACTATTTACTGCCAAATCGATATCGATTTTTTTCAAGTAAGAACACATTGCCTTATAGCTTTAAAATATCCATTATATGTCGTAACATTTAAGACTTGACAATAATCAAAAGGACTACTTAACAGACTGTTTATTGCAGTTCCCTTTCCGTATAAATATTGTATTGCCTTTAATTATTTGTCGTGTCCAGAAACGTCAAACATATTGCTTTCTTGATTTATGCATTTAAGCAAATATGTACGATTTTCAATAAATACACATGACATAGGAAAAGTATATAACAATATTTTTCATATTTTATATGGTACCATCATTCAAATATATTTTACTTATGTGAAACACGTTAATATGTCCGTCCGTCCGCGTGTATTTCTTCTTTAGATAAACTATTTTAGACTGACACACCATCACGAAGAGGAAATGGACTCTCATTGAAGCAATTGTCTTTTCAAGATGATTGAAATCTTTTTCTTTTTTCGAAAATGCTCGCTGAATATTGAAAATAATCTTAAATACAGTTATCTTTTAGAAAATAAAATAAAAAATATTCGCCCTACATTTCTGGCAGCACTCTACATTTCGCGTGTACCAAATCGTATATCAAGGATCAGGTTGAAAATGATTCGCTCTGAGTCAGCAGGCATTTCGTTTTTTTTTTAATTTTCTTATAACACAGGATTATATTTTACAATAATTTCAGAGAGACATTTTAAAATGCTTAAATGGTTCTTAAAGATCTTGACATGGATTTATATACATTCTGATTATGTTTCGTCAAAATCCGAACCAAAAGATCTCCTCTTTGTCTGAACAAGTTTATTGTAGCGTCAATATTCAAACATATTTTAAAAAGACACACATTTTTTACAAATATCTATCGGAAAAGATCGGAAAGAAGGGTTGCTTGATTTTGATAATAATGTTATATACATTCGTTCTGTTGACCTAGATGATTACCTTGGTTGATCGTGTTTTAAAATGTACAAGATATTATTAAGGCGAATAATTCTGATAACATATTATTATAGTTTCACTTTTACCGCAATTTTATAGAGAAGTACAAACTTTAAAAGATTCTATAAAATTCGTTGATGTATAACTCAATCAAAAACGAGTTGGACGCGACATAGACCGACCGAAAAAGAGTTATTAATGCATGCATATAAGTTGGGATAAGTGCTTCACTATCAACCTAAATAAACATGTACACAATAGCATTTATCGTTATATATTTACTATTGCATCTCAACTAGACGACGTGTGTACATCATCACCATCGCCATTATTATCATCATCATAATAATCTTACCCATCTCCATTATCGGAGTTATCATATTATGTCTTTTAAAATGTATGATGAATCCTTTAAGAAAGGCCCGTCTTCGTGGCAAGAATGCACACTCACGCCGCAATATTTGTCTATGTGTTGTTGCGCGTCGCCACTTAAACGCAACCGACCTGTCTAAGCGGCAACACTCAGCGCATAGACGAAAGCTGTCAAATCCATGCGGAGTCACTGTTCCCCAATAAACTGTAGACAGACACACATTTAGTTAATTAAAATCTCATTTATGTGCATACAATTGTATACATGATTAAATCATGAGCCATTTATTATAATATAATAAAACATAGTTTAGTTAAAATATATACAATACGTTATAAGAGACAATGGGCAGATTAACCGTGATATAAACAGCATTTTTTTTAAGGGACATATACATAAACGTGTAAAAGTATCATAAATATAAACTGTTTTTACGATGTATTAAAATGTCATTGCATGCCTTGGCAGTGTATTTAATAAAGGACTCATTAAACATTAACTGACAACATTGTTCTGAAGTATCTAACGACAAGAAACCAAGTTTAATATTTATAATATTAACGAACATATCTTGGCGAATTCTGGCATTCAGGTGCATGCACACATGTTCTTCATTTTCTATATATGTGAGCCAGTGAAAGCATCTCCGTTCATGTTCGGGTACTCCCTTGTATCTGCCTGTTTCTATTCTATGGGCTGCCACCCCGCATCTAAATTTAGCTAGTGCAATTCTCCTTACCATTGACATACTATACAATTTAAGAAAAGGTTCAGTCTCTAAACTACTTTTAAATGTCTTATAAGTTTTTGGGTTATTTTGTCCGCCTCTAGCGGTGTAAACGCATGTTTTCCAGTCGATTTTATATTTTTCAACCATAATAGTCACTACTCGATCGGTTATCCGTTTGCATGTAGGGGTTGGTATTACATTTTCAGTATATATTCCCTCGATGTTGTTTGATGACAATGTATTTTCTATGTCTACGTAGATATTTTTCAAACGTTTGCGGTAACGATGCGACCAAACGAAAACACGTTTGTTCAGGCGCGTGCTGTCCATGTTCACACATCGGAAGTAGTGTTCTAGTATTACGTCGAAACTAACTAAATACTTGTATATAAATGTTCGTTTAGCTGGATTTTGCGCCGTGTTTAACTGTATTTCCGTCATAATTGCACCACAATATTTCATGCACTTCATTATTTGCAGTAAGACTTGTATTGGAAGTCCATCGTCTGTCGTTTAGCACGTATTGTGATTTACGCAGCTAGGTGTGTATCTGTAATAAGATGACTTTGGGGGTATAGGGTTACTATTAATCAAAGCAATTTCCATAGATGAATTTACATACTACCCACATTTCCCCGAAGACAAAGGTAAAGACAATCTTAACTCGGCCTATCAAATACTTATAATTAGTGTTTAAATACGGAATCACCTCTTCACCACGATTGAAAGCTCCTTTTAACCCATTTATTCCTAGTGGACTCTCCCATCCTTCTCAATTGGATCATTTTTTTCTTCTAACATTAGGGATGTCTGGTATATTTATTTCTATATTTAGAATATTTCTTACAGAAATTCCTTTAAGCAAACAGCGCAGACCCTGCTGAGATGCCGCATTATGCGGCGTCTCATCTGGGTCTACGCTGTTTGCCAAGGCCTTTTTTCTAGACGCTAGGCATACATGGGTAAATAAATTGCCTGAATGTTTACATGGTTAATACATGGCAACATATAACGAGTGAACTATGGGTGGTGTGAAATGCAAACAACAATAAGAACCACGCTATGTTGTTTTCAATTTGTTAATATGCTGATATAGTAAATGAAGTCTCTGTCCAGTTGCTGGAAATGTTCAGTCGTTAACAATTGGATATTTAGTTATTTATGAAAACCGTTCGTAAAACAATAGTTGATTAAAAGTGGCCTTCTGAGACCCACAATGGTCTCTGGAGTATTTTTTATTTTTTATTTTTACCTAACCATTTTAGAAATCATTACAGCAAATATTCTGAGAATATTTACGAACAAATTGTTTTTATCGTGTTCTCAAGGTTGCAGTATATGCATATTATAGAAACTGCCTAGCCTCCTGGTGATAATCTTTTGTGTTTAATACAAGTCAACACAAGGCTATGATGGTATTGATTACCAGAGAGACATACATACTTGATTTAAAATTGTGATACTAAAGTGATATTATTATTATCAGATGGTATTCTTTTCACACTATGCACAGTATGGATCAGAGCGGGATAAATTTCGACAACCTATACTACATGTGGTATAAAACCACTATATGATATGACAAACCAAATATCATACATCTGGATTTTGTGTTTTAGCAGAGAAATTTATAGTATTTAAAATAAATAAAAGTCTTTATATAGATGCACAAGAGAAATAACTAGCTGCGAAAGTTAAGAGTTTTAAACTAGTATTAAACTGCTAGACTTACAAACAATATGTGTAAATATTTAAAACACATAAAACTAAAAATATGAAATGTGACATTTTGGACCAAAACAACGTTTTCTGCCAAAGCGTGTATGTTTTATGATACATTCTGGACTTACCATCAAAACGATTCAAGCCCCGAATGCTTTGAATTCACAGTTCCAATGTGGTTACCATACCTTTACTAATTTAACTAGTGTTTTTATTCATTTTCCTTATCTTATATTCGATGCTAACGATAACATTTTTAATCAGCTGACAATGTTTTTTGGAATTTCATTATTACTATATTTTTATGCACTTGTATTAATTACATACAACTTGTTTTGTCATATTGGCAGTATATAAATAATCGAATCGATATGCACAATATTAATATTCCTCAAGATTCAAATTTAATTAGCAACTATTACATCCTATGTTTGAATAAGTTTACGCGGTTTTCCATCAACAAGTCAAAATTGATAATTTATGTTGTTTGGTTCTGTCAGGTCAACAACTATGTTGGTGATCACCTCGAGGGAGGCGTCACATTTCTCATTGACTGCTTAGCTACTCTTCATGTTTCTAACAGTTGTGAAGAGCTATACTAATATAGAATTACATATTCTTAGTGGGTGTGTTTTGCATGGTGGTGGAGTGTATGATGTAAATAGATTAACAGTACAAAAGTGTTATGATGACGTACTTGAGAATGTGAGGAACGCCTACGTTTTACTGGATCTTGTATTTTTATTGTTTTTTTTAGTGATTAACCCAATTATATCTAGCGTCTACAAAAAGGCCTAGGCAAACAGCGTAGACCCAGATGAGACGCCGCATAATACGGCGTGTCATCAGGGTCTACGCTTTCTTTAAGGAATTTCTGTGAGAAATATTCCATAAATAGAAATAAATATACCAGACATCCCTAATTTTGGAAATAAATTGATCCAATTTAGATTGATGGGAGAGTCCACTAGGCATAAATGGGTAAACTAGTACTATACAAAATCACATTGATTGATAATGTCAGACTGATTGTAACAAACAGTATGTATTTGATTACAACATATTCATTTATGGTTTCATACGTTGTCGAACATTGAATTATTCTAGATACAAAACAACAAAGACCTATAACACAAAATAACGGTACTTAAAACAGTTGAGATTCCCTGTTAAGTTCAAAAGTCACAATTTTGTTAATCATAGCAGTTTTAAGCTTCGGAATCGCTTCAGTTATATTTATTAGCGCAAAAAAAAATCAAACTTTGTTTTACTCAAGGCAATATATAACCTGAGTACCCTTATACATGTGTCCCTAATAATGTATAGGCTGGTGGTGCAAGTCACCATGATTAAGCAGTGGTTTTCATAAATTGATGTTCGAGGAAATACTGATTTTCTGCACATGCGTCGGGTCAGTTAATATATTCATTATTGCTGCGCAATTACACGTTCTGTTATCGATGAGACGTCAGTCACTTGTATTGACTCTACATCGTCGAAAACCAAACCAGCTTAAACCTCGAACAAAGCTCGCGTGAAATACCTAAACTACTCAGTGAGAACATCTGGTTCTTTAACGATTTTGTTTTCTTTAGTAAAATACAATTACATGACGTCAATACGTTAATTAAGCTTACATATATAGACTTTGGAAATGCTGACAACGTTGAAGCTAGCTGATATAAATTAACACTTCGATCTTTGTTACACTTATTCATAGTTAAGTATTATTTTACTATTATACCAGAGTTGATCATTTACGAAAACGAAACTTTATTTGATCTATAGGGATTTTTTTCCGTAATGAATATTAAATACTATCATATATTTAAGAAAGCAATCTATATTTCGAAATATAATATCTCCATATGTATGTATACTATTATTAATCATAAATATGATAGTAAGTGGTACTTTTTTTATACTTAAGTACATAAGTGAATATACGAATCGCAATCCATTTCCCGCTACTGGTTTCGTAGCTAGTGCGAATGACCCACCACTGATAAACTCAACTCCTAGATAGTTGAACGAGTTTTTTTTCGATATGTATTGTACAATTCCATGTTTGACAATATGAATATAGACTATTAAGGGCGTTTTAAAGCCATATTTAGATTACAAAACGAGAACTGCGTCGTCGGCCAACAACAATTAAAAAATAGCGACTAGGTCAATATTTATACCCGCATCTATATTTTCTTGTACATGCATCTTAAAGTCATTAAGAAAGAGAGAGAAGCAGATCGGAGAGGTTAAATCCCTCTGTAATAATCCGAGGTTTCTATCAAAACAATTAGACAATGGTCCAATATGTTTTACACAAAGCTGTATTTCACTATACATTGACCGTTAAACGGATAGCAATTATCCGTCAATTCCAAATCTATTAGCTTGTCCCAAAGTCTGTTCCTATTTATACATTCATGTGCTTTCCGATAGACCACCAAGCAGCAGTCTAATGTTGTCTCATTAGTCATTTGTCTCTGTACTAACGAGCGCAACATGAACACTGGGTCTATACAACCATAATTGTGTCATGTTCTGAGAAAACTGGGCAAAATGCTTGTGCGTAAATTGTCATCCCAGATTAGCCTGTGCAGTCCGCACAGGCTAATCAGGGACGACAATTTCCGCTTTTATACAATTTTTCGTTTAAATGATGTCTCTTCTAAGCGAAAATCCAGTTTAGGCGGTAAGTGTCGTCCCGGATTAGCCTGTGCGGACTGCACAGGCTAATCTGGGATGACACTTTACGCACAAGCAATTTGCCCAGTTTTGTCAGAACACGACTCAATTGTTTTTGATTCAAATTGAGCATCCGTTCAAACCGGATTTGCATCTTCCCATAACTTGAGTCGCTCGTTCAATACTATTGTAAAGAGTTTAGAGAAACAACTTGTTAGTGTAATCCCTCTATACTTGTTAGTGTAATCCCCCTATAACTATTTGGGTCTGACCTTTTTGTGTAATCCTCGTATAACTATTTGGATCTGACTTGTTAGTGTAATCCTCCTATAATTATTTGGGTCTGACGGGCAACAATTTGTTAGTGTAATTCCCCTATAACTATTTGGGTCTGACGGGCAACAACTTGTTAGTGTAATCCACTTATAACTATTTGGGTCTGACTTGTTAGTGTAATCCTCCTATAACTATTTGGGTCTGACGGGCAACAACTTGTTAGTGTAATCCTCCTATAACTATTTGGGTCTGACGGGCAACAACTTGTTAGTGTAATCCACTTATAACTATTTGTGTCTGACTTGTTAGTGTAATCCCCCTATAACTATTTGGGTCTGACGGGCAACAACTTGTTAGTGTAATCCCCCTATAACTATTTGGGTCTGACGGGCAACAACTTGTTAGTGTAATTCCCCTATAACTATTTGGGTCTGACGGGCAACAACTTGTTAGTGTAATCCCCCTATAACTATTTGTGTCTGACTTGTTAGTGTAATCCTGCTATAACTATTTGGGTCTGACGGGCAACAACTTGTTAGTGTAATCCCCCTATAACTATTTGCGTCTGACGGGCAACAACTTGTTAGTGTAATCCATTTATAACTATTTGGGTCTGACTTGTTAGTGTAATCCCCTTATAACTTTTTGGATCTGACGGGCAACAACTTGTAAGTGTAATCCTCCTATAACTATTTGGGTCTGACTTGTTAGTGTAATCCCCCTATAACTATTTTGGTCTGACGGGCAACAACTTGTTAGTGTAATCCCCCTATAACTATTTGGGTCTGACGGGCAACTTTTGTGAATAGGAATAATCATGCCTGAGGTCCAACCACGGGAAAATTCCATTGAGTTTGATATGCGATGAAAAAAAGTGTTAAGCGGACGGATTATATGTGGTACACATACCTTAAAATATTTGTATAGGGCATTGTCGATTTTTATACGTTAATTATGACAATGGCGTTCGTCATGATGATTATGATGATGGTGATTATAACGGTGCATATTATGTTGATGGCGTTGTTTATAATGATGATGTTGCTGTTGGTGTTTATGATGATAAGTAGGAAGATGATAAGAAAAACTAAAATTTAGGAGGATCAACATTTAAAAAAAATGTAACCCACTTCCATTTTATGATCTTAAGGCTGGTTAAGAGTCTGGTAGACGTCATCGTTGGTTTTTCTTTATCTTCTGCAAATCACACGGATCTCTGTATGATATGTTGATAAGATATTTCTACAAGTTATCTCTATTACCATTGGAATAAAAGCTATGGTTGTTGAACAGGGCAGGTAGATGGCCTACCTGAAATTAATTCAAGTTATAAATAATGCACAATACATGACATATGTCGTGCAGATGCAATGCCATATACAATCGCTGGATTCTTAAATAGACAATATGCCGATAAGTTAATGAAAGCTCGATAATAATTATAAAAATAGTAATAACAATATCAATATTAATAATAATAATAATTATAGTTATAATAATAATACTTATAAAAATAATAATAATAATAATAACAAAACTACTACTACTAATAATACTACTACCACTTTTTATAATAATAATAATAATATAAATATTATTATAACAATGATAATAATAATAATAATAATAATAATAATAATAATAATAATCATGATAATAATAATATTAATAATAATATTAATAATACTAATAATAATAAAATATAATAATACTAATCATCATCATCAGCATCAACAACACAATCATCACCAAAACAAAGCTACATGTAACGTTTTCCGTACCGATTTCAATTGATATAGTCTAAGACGTTATAAGTGCATTTTGTTTAGACGACATATTTATTAGTCTTTATATTTGTAATTACATTTTTTCACATTATTCACTGGAATAAAGGAGATCACTTCCTGGTATAAAATGTTGTTATAAATATTTAATAATTTTTAAAATAGTACTGTTGGAAACAAAAGATGACAACTCAATTTACGATGAAAAATGGACATATTATGTACACGATGTATCCTTGAGGTTTCAGAGACGAACTCTATTTTGTTTATAAAGTAAAACTAGTAAATTAATATGTGACCGCTGTTGCGTATCTAGTTTGCTAATCAGTCTTTTATTTTGATGTAACTTTCTTAGTAGAGAACCACAATCTAATATAATGGACACAATAGTAAAACTATGTATTTCGTGATATCAGATAAGAAGATGTTTAAAGATGTTTTGCAATAAAGGTCTACATACAGGAATCAACACACCGTGCGTTACCTGTTTGAAATAAGGGCATGAATTTGACGAAACTTACTAGAGTACTACTATGTAATGTTACATACAAAATATTACTCACATGGGTCATAGTATTTCAGAGAAAATGTTTTTGCTTATAAAATCAATATTTACCATGTGACCCCCAGGGTGTGGCCAGCTTCGAACCAGCGAGCATGATGTAAACAAACTTAAAAAGTTCCAAAACCAAGTATCTAGACCCTCTTCATTATATTTTGTGAGAAAAATATTTTAAACGTGTTCACTTTTCGTTTATGCATATAAAGAAACCAATCTACCACCAGTGCGTTGCTAATTTCGACCACAGAGAAAATTTGGAGCAGGGCCACAATAGTTATGTTTTACATTCCAAATACCAAATCAACACCTTACTGAGTACCTTTGTACAGTTTTTGTTAACCCCTTAACCAATAGTCGCCGGAACAAAATCTTCATTTTAGAAGGAGTGCTGTATCGGAAGAAGAAGAAAATGTGTTGAATATAATGTTCCACAAAAAGAGAGAGTATTTTGTATCTTGTTCAATCTATGTTACCAGACCACACGTTGAAATTTCGTCTATTGCTGTAAGGAACACTGATTTTGTTACTTTTTCTTTTACGAAATATTCGTTGATTTTGAGTGTTAATGGGACTTTAAATCGGATTGACTCACAATCTGAACAAAGCATCACCGATAGATAAAACAGGTTCGAAATATGTCTTTTTTCTGCATTAATATTGCAGTTCTACAATTGTTTTTAAGCGTTCTAAAAGCACCAAAAGAGTTATGGATAACAATTTAAAAAAACGTGATGTTTCGAAATCAAATAGATTGACGCAAATATGTCGTACACGTTTGCAATGATCCAGTATGTTTTTATTTCACTGTGCTTAATTTTGTCGAATCAAGCGTGATGGTTGCATTCATTTTATTTTAGTACTTTAAACGTGAACTCGCCTTGCGGGACGTTCCGGGACTGCCACTCCCATGACGACGGGGGTTTCCGGATCTTGAGACCCAGTGTCACTGGTACTTTCAATGTTCCTATGGGATCTTCTACGGCCACCACAAATGTGCAAGCGGTTCGTGGAGTTTCTTTGTTCCACAGTTTGCTTTCAATTTCGTGTGTGCACGTTACATACAATCCTTTTAAAGACCTGTACGAACGTTATCAAGCAAGTTCGTGCATCTTTGAAATAAGCCCACATAACATAACTAGAACAAAACGGCGAGAGATAGAAACAAACATACAGCGCTCGCACATATAATTAACAAACAACCGTTATTACTTTATCGGATTTTCATAGAATGGGAAGTACTGTTTCCTAAAATCTTTCAGTTTTACAAAATTCGAATGATTTCCGTTGCTAATAATACAGGTGTGTTAAAGTGTTACAATAAACAATACACAAGATATTAAATTGTAACTCTGGGAATAGTTATGGAGCAAATACAAAATTGTAATCCTGCGCACTCTCTGTATCAAGCATATATCCTTAAACATAAAAATCTGTTTGTATAAAGTTGTTTTTTGTCTTTGGCAGGTCTTGTTTGGAATTACGAATTACAGACATGTGACTTTGAGCGCAACGTGAAACCCCCGTGCGGCACTCGACACTAACCATTGTGGCTTGAAGACAAAAGATGCTGTGAAGAAATGACTGGCGTATACATTGTTTGTTATAATGTTATAGAGGAATAACACTCGTTAGTTGTTTTTCTAAGTTGTTTACTACCATTTTAAACAAACGTATCGAATTGTTTTGTGAAGATAATGCTAAAATTTCAGATGCTCAATTTGGTTTTAGAAAAGGATGTTCAACTGTTGATGCTATGTATATATTGATGTCTGTTGTGCAGAATTTTTAAAATGAAAACAAGCGTTTGTATGTTGTATACGTTGATTTGCTTAAATGTTTTGATAGTATATATCGTAACGCATTATGGTTAAAAATGTATAAATCTGGTGTAAAAGGCAAATTATTGAGAATAATTAAAAATATGTATGAAAATGTTAAGTCTTGTGTTAAGTCGTGTACATCATATTCTGACTACTTTAGTTATGCTGTCGGTCTCAGACAAGGGGAGGTAATGTCCCCGATTCTTTTTTCACTGTTTGTAGAAGATTTGGAACTTTTTTTACAAGATAGCACTTTGTCTGGCTTAAATATAAACGACATAACTTTAATTTTATTGTTATTTGCGGATGACATGGCTATTGTAGGTAAATCACCAGAAGAACTACAGAACCATTTAAATAACCTTTATCTGTATTGTAATTCTTGGGGGCTAAATGTGAACACTTCAAAAACAAAAATAATGGTTTTTCGCAAAAGGGGTAAAATTCGACAAGATGAAAAATGGACATATAATGGCCAAAATATAGAAATCGTCGACAATTTTAATTATCTCGGCACTGTTTTTAATTACACTGGTAGTTTCAACCTTAATCAAGAACACCTTGTTGGAAAAGCCCTTAAGGCTATGAATATTTTACTTTATAAATGTAAGCAGTATGATCTTAAGCCGAAATTATTTTGTCAGTTGTTTGATTCTTTTGTTGGGTCTATTTGTTGCTATGCCTCTGAAATATGGGGTTTTAATAAATCAAAAGAGATCGAACGCATTCATTTAAAATTTTGCAAAAGATTGTTAAATGTGAAAATAAGCACATGTAATGCTACAGTTTATGGTGAGCTAGGCAGATACCCTTTATATGTAAATAGATATGTACGAATTGTTAAGTATTGGTTAAAAATTATTAACAGTAATAATATTATTATACAAGCTGT
>VMBQ01001117.1:139867-194968 GCA_007657795.1 Dreissena rostriformis | reverse complement strand
AATACTTTAAAGAAAGTGTTCATGTAATAGGTGATGCATTGGAATTGTTATTTAACCATATTCTCAAGTCCGGGAAATTTCCTCACAGCTGGTCAACGGGTCTGATTATCCCCCTTTATAAAAAAGGCGATCCTTCAATACCCAACAATTATAGAGGTATAACCCTTGTGAGTTGTTTTGCTAAGTTATTCACGAGTATACTCAATGAACGCTTACAAAATTGGGCTACAGCTAATGACATTTTAACTGACGCACAGTTCGGTTTCAAACCGGGTTATAGTACGGTCGACGCATTATTTGTCCTTCAATCATTGATTGAAAGTCATATCAATAATAAACAAAAACTGTTTTGCTGCTTTGTCGATTATTTAAAGGCATATGACTTAACGGATCGTATGCATCTCTGGTTTAAGCTCATTAGGTCCGGTATCGATGGCAAACTCCTGTCCGTTTTTCGCTCTTTGTATAGCCAGATTAAATTAGGTGTCAAACATATGAATAGTATTTCCGATTTATTTGAATCCGACATCGGGTTATTACAGGGAGAAATATGTTCGCCAATAATGTTTTCATTATTCTTAAATGACATTGAGTTGCACTTACAAGCTGATATAAATGCGGGCATTACAATTGATCAATTATCCATTTATCTTCTATTATTCGCCGACGACGCAGTACTAATCTCAGAATCCGCTGAGGGTTTACAATCATCCATGAACAATTTGTTCGAGTATTGCACGAAGTGGAATATAACGGTGAATGTCGAAAAAACAAAAATTGTTATTTTTCATAAAGGCAGATTAAAAAAAGGCTATAGATGGGTGTACAATAATAATCCAATTGAAATCGTGAACAATTTTAATTATTTAGGAATAGTAGTTTCAAGCAGCGGCTCGTTTATACAAGCCACAAATACTTTATCAGCCAAAGCGCTTAGAGCGATGAACGCATTATTTACTGTTACAAAATCATTGAATGTATCTGTTAAAATAATGTTAAATCTGTTTGATGCATATGTTGCCTCGATTCTAAATTATGGGAGCGAGGTATGGGGGTTTACTAAAGCCGAAAATATTGAGCGTGTCCAACGCAAATTCTGTAAATGGCTTTTAAGTGTAAAAACTTCTACTAATTCAAATGCTTTGTATGCCGAAGTAGGGAGATACCCGATGTATATATGTCGATATTTACGAGTAGTTAAATATTTCTTAAAATTGTTCAACGAAAAATCTTCTAACTGTATTTTAAGTAATATTATTCGTAAACAATTTAAAGAAGCATGTGATAATCCTCACTCCAAGTCATGGACATCAAACGTTCGGAAACTCTTGCAAGAGTCAGGTTTTAATGACGTGTGGTTATATCCAGAATCTGTTAATGTTAACAGCTTTATTATAATGTTTCGCAATAGATTAAAAGATTTGTTTATTTCAAAATGGCGAATTGATGTAAATGACTCTCCATCACTATATTTGTACAAAGAATTGAAACCCATTTTTGAAAGATCCATTTATTTAGACAAAATTGAAAATTCGAAATTTAGAAACATAATCGCAAAATTGAGATTGTCTTCCCATGTTCTATTTATAGAAACTGGTAGGCACCAAAACATTCCAAGAAATGAAAGAACATGTACATTTTGTTCACTTAATGAAATTGAAGATGAGTACCATTTTGTTCTTATATGTCCTTTATATGATAATATTAGAAATACATGTATACCTGTTTTTTACAGAAGAAGACCAAGTATGTTTAAATTTTTACAATTGTTGAATGAGACTAGAAAATCTGTATTGATACGTCTAGCTAATTTTTGTATAAAAGCATTTAAACTTAGAGCCGAAAATTTATAGTCTTATGAGAGAATAGTTTTTTCCCCAGAATTGTGATTTTGTAAATAATTTCTAACTGCATAATGTTTATATTTTATTTTTCTCAATCACTAACGGATCATAATCATTTACTTAACTTTGTTTAACAATTAAGAGCCTTCTCTTTCATATTGCATTCTCACAAAAATCATCTATGTGTAAAAATGCATAAACATTTGTTGTTAGTTTGACGCATGTGTATGTATATGTATTTATGATTGATTTATTGTTTTTGACGATGAGCTGTATATGCTTAAGTCGCAAATAAACTATCTGTTATGTTCTGTTCTGTTCTATGTTGTTCTCAATTTGTAAATATGCTGATATAGTAAATGAATAATCTGTCCAGTTGCTGGAAATGTTCAGTCGTTAACAATTGGATTTTTATTTATTTATGAAAACCGTATGTAAAACAATAATTGATTAAAAGCGGCCTCCTGAGACCCACATTAACTGAAATGGTCTCTGGAGTTTTTTTCCCCGAACCATTTTAGAATTTATTAGAGCAAATTTGTCTGAGACTATTTACGAAAAAATGGTTTTTATATTGTTCTCAAGGTTGCAGTATATGCATATTAGGGAAACTGCCGAGCCTCTTGGTGATAGTCTTATGTGTTTAACCCATTTATGCCTAACGTCTCGAAAAAAAGGCATTGGCAAACAGCGTAGACCCAGATGAGACGCCGCATGATGCGGCGTCTCATCAGGGTCTGCGCTGTTTGCTTTAAGGAATTTCTGTAAGAAATGTTCTAAATATAGAAAAAAATAAACTAGACACCCGTAATTTTGGAAATAAATTGATCTAATTTAGAATGATGGGAGAGTCCACTAGGCATATATAATACAAGTCAACAAGAAGGCTATGATGGTACTGATTACCAGACAGACAGACACACTTGATTTGAAACTGTGATACTAAAGTGATATTATTATTATCAGATGGTATTTTTTTCACACTGTACACACTAAGGAAACAAAGTATGCACCAGAGCGGTGCAAATTTCGACAACCTATAATATATGTTTAAAACTGCTATATGATGTGACAAACCAAATATCATACATCTAGACATTGTGTTTTAGCAGAGAAATTAAAAGTATTTTAAATAAATAAAAGTCTTTATATAGATGTACAAGAGAAATAACTAGCTGCGAAAGTTTTTAACTTCTAGATTTAAAAACAATATGTGTAAATATTTAACACATAAAACTAAAAATATGAAATGTGATATTTTGGACCAAAACAACGTTTTCTGCCAAAACTTGTATGTTTTATGATACATTCTGGACTTACCATCAAAACGATTCAAGACCCGAATGCTTTGAATTGACAGTTCCAATGTGGTAACCATACCTATAATAATTTAACTAGTGTTTTTATTCATTTTCCTTATCTTATATTCGATGCTAACGATGACATTTTTACTCAGCTGACAATGTTTTTGGAATTTCATTATTACTATATTTTTATGCACTTGTATTTATTACATGCAGCTTGTTTTGTCATAATGCCAGTATATAAATTATCGAATCGATATGCACAATATAAATATTTCTAAATATTTAAATTTAATTATTAACTTTTTCATACTATGTTTGAATCGGTTTACGCGGTTTTTGATCAACAAGGCAAAATTGATAATTTATGTTGTTTGGTTCTGTCAGGTCAACAACTATGTTTTTTGCTCTCCTCGAGGGAGGCGTCACATTTGTCACTGACTGCTTAGCTACTCTTCATGTTTCTATCAGTTGTGAGGAGCTATAATAATATAGAATTACATATTTTTAGTGGGTGTGTTTTGCATGGTGGTGGAGTGTATGATGTAAATAGATTAACAGTACAAAAGTGTTATGATGACGTACTTGAGAATGTGAGGAACGCCTACGTTTTACTGGATATTGTATTTCTAGTTATTTTAAGTGATTAACTAGTACTATACAAAATCACATTGATTGATAATATCAAAGTGATTGTAACATACAGTATTTATTTGATTACAACATATTTATTTATGGTTTCATACGTTGACGAACATTGAATTACTCTAGATACAAAATAATTATAAATACACTAAATGTTACATCATAGAATTATGGTACCAAATGTAAGTTCGATACAATTATTAACCAACATATAATTTGAAATAAGTCATTTGTCAAAGTAATAACGTATAAGTTTAATGTTTATAAGAGTCATATTAATTTCACCATAAAAACATTCAATATTTATTTAAAGCCCCATTTAACACTCAGAATCAACGAATATTTCGTAAAATATTTCGTAAAATAATGTTAACCCATAACAAATCGGTGTTTGTTCCAAATAGCAATAGCCAGATATGGTCTGGTAACAAAGATTTGACGAGATACAAAATGCTCGTTTTTTGTGTGTGTGGCATAATGTATTCAATTTTCATTCTCGCAACGATATCTATTCAAACGACACACACACTAACATGGTACCAAACGAGTATCTCGTTAAATCTTTGTTACCTGACGGTTCGATCACGTTGAAAGAGACTTTTCTCAATTAACCCGTTAACCCGTTCAACGTACGGGTCAAGGCTGCTTGAGTGGGAAAGTGCCAAAATGGAATATCTCGTTAGTGATTATTCGGTAATAACATATGGATAATTTGGTCTTTAAAGTTCCTCTGGCATCAACAGGGGCATGAGGGTGGGTTATTCCCTAAACTAAGTTGAAAGGCAAATAAAATACCTTTGTGACAAAAGTTAAATGGCTGTTTATATACACATGAATAATGACATGTACAGAATTATAAATTAATTTTTACCAAATCGGTAACAATCTGACTTTCAAGATAACAATCAGCATTCAACAAACTTTCATTCATTACGTAATTGTTACACTGGCTATGGTAATTACCAGTGATGAAGAAACAGAACATAACAGAAGATTTATTCATTTTAAGCATAACAAGCTTATCGTTTGACAAATGTACAATATAAATATACATGGCAGGGGATATTTTAGATTTTAACAAGTAAACATGTCCACTGTGAGTATATTTATATACGTACAGCATCATTAGAGTAAGAGCGTTACCTGTAAGACAAACATGCAGTTAATTTAAAAAATAATGTGTAGTCAGATCAATTATCTATACAGCAATACAGACACTATTTTCTTGATAATGACAAATAATGGTTAAGTTAATCATGCTATTTGGATGTAACGTTTCAGTAACTAGGATTAGAAATTATGTTTCTTTCTAACGATACACCATTGTTTCTTAATGAAAACAAAGACAACCACCTAACTAATTTGATGCGTTAATTATTTTTTTTTACAATAATGGGATTGAAGTCTACCTATATTTAGTATTAATATACTATACATATATTTACAAGTTCTGGAAAGTTAAATAGTTTAAAATAAAAAGAAATCAGTTGTTTGTTTTCATAATACATATCGGTCATAATAAAAAACGGCAAAAACCTAGAAAAGAACAGTGTTTGGATAAATAATAAATGTATGTTCCTTACTTCTCTGTAAAATTTAATAACATCGAGCAAAGCTCGTGTGAAATAACTAAACTACTCAGTGAGAAAATCTTCTTCTTTAACGTTTTTGTTTTATACAATCGAAACTTGAAGCTTCTTTAGGAAAATACAATTATATGACGTCAATTAAGCTTACATATATAGACTTTGGAAATGCTGACAACGTACTATCATACTATTAAGAAAGCAATCTATAAGGTCGAAATGTAATATCTCGATATGTGTGTATACTATTATTAATCATATGATATTTAGTGGTACTTTTTTATTCATAGTCACATTAGTGAATATACGGATCGCAATCCATTTCCCGCTAGTGGTTTCGTAGCTAATGCGAATGACCCACCAGTGGTAAACACAACTCCTAGATAGTTGAACGAGTAAACGGCTTCAACTTCTTTGTTATTATAAAACCACTTGTCGTTTGCTCCTACCCACCCTCCCCCGGTTTCGAAAGATCATGCCTTTAGTTGTTTTTTTCGATGTTTACCGTAAAATTCAATGTTTGACAATATGAATATAGACTGTTTAGGGAGTTTTTAAAGCCGTATTTAGATCATAAAAACGAGCACTGTGTCGTCGGCAACAATAATAAAAAAAAGCGATTTGGTCAATAATTATACCCGCATCTATATTTGCTTGTATATGCATCTCACAGTCATTAAGAAAGAGAGAGAGAAGCGGATAGGGGAGGTTAAATCCCCCTGGAATAATCTGAGGTTTCTATCAAAACAATTAGACAATGTTCCAAAATGTTTTAACTTCACTATACATTGACCGTAAAACGGATAGCAATTTTCCATCAATTCCTAAATATATTAGCTTGTCCCATAGTGTGTTCCTATTTATACATTCATATGCTTTCCGATAGACCACAAAGCAGCAGTATACTTTTTTTCTCATAAGTTATTTGTCTCTGTACTAACGAGCGCAAAATGAACACTGGGTCTATACAACCATAATTGTTTTGAATCCAAATCGAGCATCCGTTAACACCGGATTTGCATCTTCCCTTAACTTGAGTCGTCGTTCAATACTATAAGAGTCTATAGTAAAGCGTTTAGAGAAACAACTTGTTAGTGTAATTCCCTTTTATTATTTGGATCGGACGGGCAACCTTTTTTGTGAATAGGAATAATCATGCCTGAGGCCCAAGCACGGGGACATTCCATTGAGTTTAATATGCGATGGAAAAAAGTGTTAAGCGGACGGATTATTTGTGGTACACATACCTTAGGACATTGTCGATAAGGTGATTTATTTATACGGTAATGATGACAATGACGTCGGTCATGATGATCATGATGATGGTGATAATAATGGTGAATATTATGTTGATGGCGTTGTGTATAATTATGATGTTGTTGGAGGTGTTTAGCATGATAAGTAGGAAGAGGATAAGGAAATATATACGAGAGGAGGATCAATATGTTTTACCACCGCATCCCACTTCCATTTTATGATCCCCACGTCTGGTTAAGAGTGACGTCAAAGTGCATATTGCTTTATCTTCTGCAAATCACAAGAACACGGATCTCTGTGTGATTTGTTGAACAAACTATGAATAATTATATTCTTTCCGACGGCAATAACATGGTAAAGTGTAGAAGCTTACTATAGCGCTGCGCATAAAGAACGCTATTGCTGAAATATAATTTATTAAAAATAAATAAATTTCAATCAATACACGTTCGTGGAATAAGTTAACTCACAACGTAGTATCAGCACCATTGATTATTATCAAGCTTAACAGTTATTCGTTCGATTTCCTGAAATAGATATATAGTCGCTGATTTTACCTGTTAGGTCGTTTACCAAATATAATATAACTCAATACAATACATAATAATCACTTAACATTTGTCACATACATATATACAACAATTGATAATTATTTTGCGACCCTTTGATCATAGCACAATATGATTGTGAATTTTGCACAAATAATTTATATTAAAAATATTTTTCTGAAATTTTAATAAATATGCATATGTTTATATGTCAACCACGAAAACTAACAATTTAACGAAAATCATGTTTTCAGTTGCTTTACGTCCCCGACGTGAATATGTGTAGTATGCACTTCAAATATGCGAATAATAACAATTTGAACTTCTTTGTTTGCAATAGTAAATGGTCATTTTATCACCCCCAACCTCTTTAAAAAATAATTTAAAATATCGGTTGGCAAATTTATTTAAGTTCTACAAAACGACTTATATTATAAAGCTTTCTATTCCTTATAATTGAACGTTTTAACGAAACAAATTAAAAGCATGAATTTTACGGTTTTTCTTCAAATGAGTGGGAAAACCATACGAATATGCCTAGTAAAACGTCATATTAAAATTCATTAATGCAAGGTCAGGGGTAAGATTTGTTATAGTGTCCGAGACCGAGAGAAGGTTTTCCAGTGCAAACAACGCTGCAAGTCGTCGTTTTCTGGTTTCATGAACTGTCGGCCTAGTGCATGTGCATGCCACCGATATCAATTCAGATTTGCGGATCCAACGAAGTGCGCCGTCAATGCACTGTTTCTTCAGAACGTCGATGGCATAAAACACAGGCATGCAACGGTAATGGTCCGAATTCAAACATTTGCGGCATTTGCATCTGGCCATTGTCAAAACCGGCGGGAACCGATCCAGGTCCGTATTGTGCACGTACTCCCATGGACAGAGCGTCTTCGTGTGTAATGGTGTATATGACGTGACGACCGGGGCTTCACATGATTGGTCACGTGCAAAGGCCGCCGTGGTGGCGTTTTGGTAGTCGTGGTGACTGAATTCCAGTCGTTGCAACGTGGCTATTTCCGAGTCGATGAAAGAGGTAGTTGGTGTGTTGATGCAGAAGCTATGGACTGTTAGTAGATGGCCTACCTGAAATTAATTGAAGTTATAAATTATGCACAATACGTAAGATATGTTGTGAAGATGTAATGTCCTCTACAATAGCTGGATTTTTAAATAGACAATGCCGATAAGTTTATCGAAGGTTAATAACTATTATAAAAATAATAATTACAATAATAATAACAATAATAATAATAATATTGATACAAATAATAACAATAATACTAATAATACTTATAATAATAATAAAATATCATAATAATAATCATCATCATTAGCATCAACAACATAATCATCGCCCACACAAAGCTACATGTAACGTTTTCCGTACCGATTTTAATTGATATATTCTTAGAAGTTATAATTGCATATAGTTTAGACGACAAATTAAATATTCTGTATATTTTTAATTACATTTTTCACATTATTCACTGGAATACAGGAGATCACTTCCTGGTATAAAATGTTGTTATACATATTTTATAACTTTTAAATTAGTACTGTTCGAAACAAAAGATGACAACTCACTTTACGATGATACATGGCCGTATTATGTACAAGATGTATCCTTGAGATTTCAGAGAGGAAATACTATTTTGTTTATAAAGTAAAACTAGTAAATTAATATGTCACCGCTGTTGCGTGGCTAGTTTGCTAATCAGGCTTATACTTTGATGTAACTTTCTAAGTAGAGAACCACAATCTAATATAATGGACACACTGTAAAAACTATGTATTTCGTGATTTCAGATACAAATTTGTATACAGATGTTTTGCAATAAAAGTCTACATAAAGGAATCAACACACCTTGCTAGACCTGTTTGAAACAAGGGCATGATTTGAAACAAACTTACTAGAGTACTACGATGTAATGTTACATACCAAAAATTTCCCCCATGGGTCATAATCTTTCAGAGAAGATTTGTTTTGCTTATACAATCAATATTAACCATGTGACCCCCAGGGTGTGGCCATCTTCGAACCAGCGAGCATGATGTGAACAAACTTAAAAAAATACAAAACCAAGACCCTCTGCATTATAATTTGGGAGAAGACTATTTTAAACGTGTTCACTTTTAGTTTATGCATATAAGGAAAACAAGTTACCTCCAGTGCGTTGCCAATTTCGACCACATAGGCATATTTTGAGAAGAGTTGGTAGAGGGCCACACTAGTTAAGTTTTACATACCAACTACCAAACCTCTGGGATTTGCGATTTAGAATCACAGCTTTATTGTATATGTATTAGGCAAAAATGTTACACCCGGAACGGGGCCAAATTTTCTACCGTTGCCTGAATTAAACAAACTAAGATGAGGACCAATTCATGATGATGTTAGACACAAATACAAAACCTCTTACACTTTTGTTTTCATGTATTAAACAAAGTTATTTCGCTTGATAACTATACAAATTATGTGACACCCAGCCATGGCCAGTTCTGATCCCAGGGGCATACTTTGAACAAATTTTGTAGAAGATATTAAATACCAAACATTTCATTAAACGTTCCTTTTTTAACTTTATGCGCAGTGAACCGAAACAAATCAAACAACTTTGAGACTGGATCAGCCATCGATAATTCCTATGAAGTTTCTCAATCATCTGCAACGCGGGTTGGGGGAGATAACTTTTGAATAAAATGGTTAACGACACAGCGCCGGTGAGCCATGCACTACAATAACCTCGTGGTAATGCGACCTAACAATACACTATTTGGTACCAATACAACAGAAAATAGCTTGTTCATTAAAATAGCCCAAAATAACCGCGATTAAATCGGATGAATAATTGATAACAGCAATCGTTAACCAACTGCATTATCATGCTTTTTAAGACATGCATTGTTAACTATGTTTGTAAATGGATGGTATTGAAATGTGAAAATCCACACGACATTTAATGTAAATTTAATTTGGTTAATTTCAGATTGAGTAAGAAGGTTTAAAGAAAGTTTCTGCAAATAAAAACAGTGTATAAACAAAGAAAGTAGTATGCAACTGTCGATTATGATCAGCAAATAAACAAACATGGTCCAACTTATATTATTTCTAAGATAAATGCTTGATCCTGAACCGTATCAAACCAAGGACGCACTTAATAATTGTTATATAATATATACGATATATAAATACAAATCTTTGCTGTAACATGTCTGGTTTACATTTGTAATATTCCGAAATTTGAAAATATATTTATTTTATAAATGTTTAGGCACAGTCCGAAAGAAAGTTTAGACTATTGAGGCAAATGTATTTTCGAATAATTAATACATAAGTGATACGTCTATTTTAAATGAATCCCAAGCGATGTTTATTTGAACATATTCAAAAAAATGTCAACACATAAAAACAAATATGCAGATTTTTATGACCGGAGAAAAATAATTTTATCATATTTAAAAATGTATACATTCTAGTTCAAAAAAATATTAATCGTATTAGTACATAAAGTTCAACTTACAATTCACAAATTGCATTTCTGTATAATGCATGCTGTAAGTTGTCCATTTGTTTATCATTCCCCTCATGTTTAAAATACACAACGGTTACTTATTTATGTTTGTACAGCAGATATATTCGATATTGAAGTATGTTTGCTTTTTTAATTAAAAGTCGAATTCCTCATACGAAAACATATGACTATGTTTCATATCGTTATTGGCGTGTCTCCTTAAAACGTCAGCAACACGCAGCAACGAATCGCTTAAGCATAATAAAATCTATTATGAAATATTTTGATCGATTTGTCCATTTGACGATAGTACTTAGTAATTAAATATTTATTAAACAACCACTGTTCACATCTTCTGTGATAAGTTTAATAACACTGTTTGAAATAGTACTTACCTTTAACAGAAAGAGCTGAGTAGCATACAATAAATGATAATTAATCTTCGACATTACGAAATGCATATTTGAAGCAGTCCTAGCACCTTAAGCTGGCACTCGTTTCAACTATTGCATAAATATTCCTTAAAAATTCCAAAAACTTGTAGACATTCTATGACGTCACAGCTAGAGGTCTTTCCCTCACTAAATTGTTATCATATTTTTGCTTCTGTTCGTGCGATTACCAAGAATGAAACTGTAATTTGCTAAACCTGATAGTGGGCTGAGGGATCGACGCTTTGATTGGAGATTGTCTACTAATTATGAGGACTCCGGTTTCAGGCTTGACACAAGCAAACAAAACAACCTGAACGTCTGCATTGGAGACTCTAGATTGAAGTGAACATGAAAAACAGAGACGCGAATAAGCAGTTCAATCAAACAATCGTGTGCACTTTTAATAAGTGTCGTTTCATAGATGTTTTACCAAAAATAAAATCAGCCTCGCTTTGGAAAAATTGTCTTTATAAGTGTGCATAAAGTGCCTCTCAGATTAGCATGTGCAGTCCGCACCGGCTAATCAGGGACGCTAAAATTAGATTTTCGCTTAGAAAAGACTTCCTTCAAACGAAAAATACCATACACATTGGAAAGTGTCGTCCCTGATAAGCCTGTGCGGACTGCACATGCTAATTTTGGTCGATATTTTACGCACATGAATTAAGCCCCGTTTTCCCAGAGTGAGGCTAAACTGTTATATGACCGAGAATTCAAATATATAGCGGTCCAATGTCTTGTGTTTTAAATTGTTGTGCACGGGTTATTTGAAAATTGTTACCATTTATACTTAATAATATTAACATCCACTGTTCATGGTATTTCAGACACAAATGTATGAAATAATGATTTATAACATAAAGTGACATTATTCTGGATATATCTTAATACCTTATATGTTAAAATAAAACAAATCTACTGCACAACGAAATTTGAAAATTACACTTTTATTTAAGCCCCATTACTACTCAAAATCAACGAAAATTTCGTACAATATTACTAAAAATAAAGTTATACAATCAATTAAAAATCAGTGTTCCTTATACCAATTTGCGAAATTTCAACGTGTCTGGTAACACAGATTTTTGTAGATACAGAATGCTCGTTTTTATTTGTTTGTGACACAATAAATTCCATTTTCATTTCCCTCAAATATGTCTATTCATACGACACTCGAACACTAAAATGGATTATGCTTAAGGAACACTGATTTTGAATTTTTTAACTTTATTTTACGAAATATTGTACGAAAAAATTTCTTTGATTATGAGTAGTAATGGAGCTTTAACCCATTTTGCCATGCTTTGGGAACAGGGACATTTGAATTATTTGAACTTAAGATTATTATATCCACTTAAAGTTATTAACTTATAATACGACAATTTATTGTTTTTCACAATTGTCTGAAATAAGAAAACATTATGTGTTTTAAGGCAGATTATGACTGGACTTTTTAATAGTCCATATGTACTGATCAATGCAGTAAAATACAATCAATAGACATATTACATCGTTACTGCTCCATTAAAAAAGGTATTATGTAAATAAACAAACAAGCCATGCAGATATTTCCAAATGCAAGTGAAGAAATACTCAGACAGAATAAGGAAGCCCCATTACTACTCAAAATCTACGAAAATAACATACACTATTTCGCAAAATAAAGTTAAATAATTAAAAATAAGTGTGTTCCTTATAGCAATTGCCGAAATTTCAACGCCCGATGTGGTCTGGTAACATATTTTTTTGTAGATACAAAATGCTCGCTTTTATTTTGTTGTGGCACAAATAACTCCATTTTAATTTCCCGCAAATATACCTATTCATAAGACACACGAACACTAAAATGGTACCATGTTTGAAATTTTCGTTGATTTTGAGTAGTAATGGGTCTTTAAATTCATTTTTATTCAATTTGAAGTCAGCTAAACAGTTTATCCGTCTTCAAGAGATGAGCATTACACAAGGATTAATTCGGAAAATTAAAACAAACCACTATGTGTTGGTATACAAGATATTGGGGTTGTTTGAGTAAGGGAGAGTAATCGATTAGAAATAAAAGTCTTGGAAATCACAAATTGTTCCTTCAAAATAACAGCATATGTTTTCCATCTGCTCTGCTGCGCTCGGTCAAAAGCAAACAAACATTAATTAATTTCGTTGAGTTACCTCAAGATTAAAATGTCTGTCATCATATATTTTCCGCTTTTATGATAGTTTTCGTTTTAACAATGTCCTTGCTAAGGCGGAAGTGTCGTCCCTGATTAGCCTTTGCGGACTGCACTGGCTAATTTGGGACGACACTTTACGCACATGCATTAAACCCCCTTTTCATAGAGCGCGGCTCATATCGATGGCAGTTCAGATAAGATACCACGGTCTAATGTTTGCTGTACTTGTTGACTGTTTACGAAGCCCTTGCCTACAATATTGCAGTTATATAAAGTAAAGTTGTGTTGTTCAAGCAATTTGCAATACATGTCCGACATTTTATGTCCACAGGATACATTTATAAAAAACAAGCAATCTGAAATGAAGCTCTTCTTAATACGCAGTTTAAAAGAAGCTTGACTTGGTAAAATTTGAATTTATGAAAATAGAGATGGTTGAAAATAGCATTTATACAATCATGGCTGTAGGTCAAATGTTGACGTGACATATTTTGTCGCGTTCTGAGAAAACTGGGCATAATGCAAGTGCGTAAAGTGCCGTCCCAGATTAGCCTGGGCACTTTACGCACATGCATCATGCCCAGTTTTCTTAGAACACGACACAATTATGCCTGCATGTTTAAGAATAAAATCAAATCACACCGTCAATGTAAACAATCAATGTAGTCTTTTATAGAAATAAACATGAGACAAACTTAACACTAAAACATTTCTAAGAAAACTACATATGGGAAAGTACTAAATTCGTATCATATTTGATTATTTCTGCATCATAAATTTGAAAACAAAATAATGTATGTGCCCATTTTGAGATCGGTTAATTGAATATTTATTGTTTAATGTCTACTTCTGCTGCCCATATTATATTTCGTCACATTCATACACATAAACGGAACATTATTTATAGCCACTTATTTCCAATTTCCCATGGGAAGCAGATTTTCCAAGAGTTGTATCTACGGTTTTCTAAGTATAAATATGTTATTCATAAACACGTCCTCCCTCGCGTATTCACACATTACTGGACCATGTGTTGGTGTATGTTGTGTTTAAAGGGGCTCATTGACGGTGTTTCCTATACATACTAGTACAGAGACATGTTCATACACTACAAACATCCATTTTGTTGACAGTATTCAATGGGTTTCGAACCAATTAAATGCTGATGAAATTCACAAAATAATATTATAAATATACAACGTCATTTTCACGTGTTTTGATTTAATGGTCCAGAAGCATTACGATTTTAAGCCAACAAACTAACAAAAATGGGACTTGTCAGACTCTATGCTTCTGTGCTACCCGATCTTTATTTACTATACTATTCTGTCTGGTATTAACAAAAAATCGTATGGTAACATCGATTTACTTTATATCGAGTTTGTTGTACAGGACTCATTTAAACGAGTTAGAAATAAAATCCCAAAAGTAAAGTAATGGAAGAGTATGTTATAAAAGTCTTACTATCTGAGTACAAAGGTATAATTAATTTACATGCATTTATCTATACAAACCATATAACATGTAACTATATACATAATAATATTTCATACTGGATTAAAAAGCAAGCGTGAACACGTAGTTCTTCTCTAGCAGAGAGACAAAACGTTCGTGCGATAACACCTAGAAGTAACATGGCATATAGCGCATGCAGTTTCAAAGCATTAAGATTGCAATCATTAGCATAATCATGTATTTTAAGTTATTGTCTTAAAAGACTTGGCGCAGAAGAGAGGGCTATATATTAAAATATGGATTCGTTCCAATAAGGACAAGCTGTTTCAGAAGGCGCCTTTTTAACCCATTAATACCTTGTGGACTCTCCAATCCTTCTAAATGGGATCAATTTATTTCCAAAGTTAGGGATGTCTAGTATATTTATTTCTATATTTAGAATATTTCTTACAAAAATTCCTTTAAGCAAACAGCGCAGACCCTGATGAGACGCCGCATCATGCGGCGTCTCATCTGGGTCTACGCTGTTTGCCAAGGCCTTTTTTCTAGACGCTAGGCATAAATGGGTTAACTTTTAAAAAATGCTAAAAAACAGTGGAAAACAAAATAATATGAGTTGAGTAACACGCATGCGTCATCAGAGATAAACGACTGCTACAGGTCAGGTCGTCTTAACCAATACTGAATCCGTCTGTTGAAATGATGAATCTCTGGACATGCAAGAACGTTCATCGCAAAAAAGAAACACAGTTGAAAGTGGTGGTTTATTTTAAATGTTGGGGTAAAGTATTTGTAGCATGTTAAGGAGCTGACAGTATAGAAGGTAATTAATTATGTGCGGTTTCAACTTCGCAATGAAAGCAAAACTGGTGGCGCGGTATTGCGGCGACATAAGTTATAGTTTAGAAAGCTGAATTCTAACGTTAACGCATGTGAAAGATTTGAAATCTCATTGACCAAATAATATATAAAAGGGACGGTTTAGCTTTTAATGGGAATAAGTTATGTCCAGCTTTTAATAGGAATAGGTTCATTTTTCTTTTCTTTTTTAATTACTACGAGTGGTATACTTCGTTGGACATTTTCAGTCGTAATTAGTTAAAGAAAGTAAAACAGATTCATAGTTCAAATATTTCCGGCACTTCGTTTACTGAGCGTAATGTCGGTTGAATCTGTTCAGGCAAGATATGAAAGATATTGAGGTACACATTTATGATATTATTTTGTAAGAATAAATCATGAGATATTTTCGTTCCGATTAGATTTTCTATTGGCATTCGTTTAAATGTTAGGCAGTTTTGCACAGCTTCTTGGCAGCTGTAACGATCTTTGCGGCTTGTGTTTGAACTTAATCAACGTCCTTTTTAAGTTCTCGGAAACAGTTGGTCTACATAACATCGGCGTATTCTAGAAAGGTCCGTATGAATGAAAGGTACTATATGTTGACAGATTTTTTTAAAAGACCGTATACTTCTAATTAATTACCATGCGTGTAAACAGTTGAAGTGATGTGCGACTTCTATACAGCATCGTAAATAAAGGGAATCCCTAGGCGCATGTAGACATAAGCCATATTAATGCTAAGATTGCTAAATATCAATGTCGGGATGGCTTGGTTTTACACGCTTACGGTAATATATCATGAAATCAGAATCAAGCCGTGTTCAAGCCGAAGGTAAGAAAAACAATATGGTTGTTTAGAATTTAGTAAGTCTCAATCGGGTCGTCGTCTATAGTGTAAAGGCTTGTGTCATCAACAAAGAGGTGATGGTTGGAATTGATGTAACAGACAATATCGTTGACTACTACGACTTTTGTTTTGTCCCGTTCTTATAAGATAGAAACCAGGCTAATAAGGCATTACCAATACCAATGGCTTGCTGCAAGAAGCGAAAGCTACGGTACAACAACCGATCAAAGTCCTCGGAAATATCACTTAAAAAGCTTCTTACCTCATTGCCCTTGTCAATAATTTGAAATTTAATTGTAAATAAATAATAGTTTGTTTGTCGTAGAATCTCCTTTTATTTGCCCATATTTTAATGCCTTGAATGCTGTTAGCAATAATCTTGTTATACACATGTGTGTAGGCGCAGTATCCCATACGTTTACCGGGACAACTAAGTTAAGAAATCGAACTTAGTCTGAAGGCATATGTGTCGTGTTCTGAGAAAACTGGGCATAATGCTTGTGCGTAAATTGTTCGCACAGGCTAATCAGGGACGACAATTTCCGCTTTTATGGAATTTTTCGTTTAAATGATGTCTCTTCTTAGCGAAAATCCAGTTTAGGCGGAAAGAGTTGTCCCGGATTAGCCTGTGCAGACTGCACAGGCTAATCTGGGACGATACTTTACGCACATGCATTATACCCAGTTTTCTCAGAACGCGACACATAGAGGACTGACTTTTGTAAAGAGTAGTGTGACATAACCTTTTTCCACGGTTCTCAGAAAGATGAAGTAGAACAAAGATAAGTGAAACAAGTTGCTTGATAACCACTTAGTTCATTGATACCCTCTTTGAATAGTTTGGGATTTACTAGATCAGGACTACAGGCTTTAGACGGATAGATCAGAAATATGGCATCTTTGACATTTGAGGACGTGTCCCTAATTTTCGATATGGAAGAGTGTGTAAAAGTAGGATGCTCGGGAAGAGCATGTTCTTATTTTTCTAAAGCTCGGATTTATGTATATGAGCATATTCAGATTCATTAGTATCGACTTCATATTCAGGTTCATTATTATCGACTAGTGTAGGAATTGAATGTGCATTTTGATATTCGTTGACTAGTTTTGTAAGCTAAAGTCTTTTTTAGCATTTTAAAATAGATAGAACACTTATTGTGTCCATGATTCTGCTGTTATAAACTTGTTTTTGATTTTCGAATAAGTTGAGTAGGTCGTTACAAACTCGGCTAAGACAACTATGTTTCCGCAATGAGTCTTTTTGAAATTTGATTGACATGATTGTGTTTCAGGATCATGTGCCTAACTTTGGTCGAAACCCATGTAGTACATGTCAAAGCTGTATATTTTATAATTTTGTGTGAACGCTTTCACTTGAAATTTGTTTTGGTAAATAAGGACTACATGTAAGTACATTGTTATTCTGAAATGATAAAAAAAAAGAAACAACGTTTAAGTGAAACATAAAAAGTGATGTTTTTAAATGTGATAAACGATTTTTCCCCATAGTGTGAACTGTCCATTTTGCATTTGGTTAATGGAGTGGTTGACGTCAGAAAGACTTATAGAATATACTTTTTTTTAAATATAGCGCATTAATATTAAATATTGTGTTGCAAATATCCTTAAAATCGATTTCACTTCTACTTCTACCTTTGGAGAAGTGTTAAGGTTGAAGTTTTTTTTACTATAGCCACTGAACGGGTGTAACGAATGTTTTTACAGCTACTAGTAAGTGAAAATATGATTAATATCATTACCGTCCAACATTTTACGATTTATACGATACCCACGTTTAGCTTAAATCTATTTTGGATTTAAACTTAAATTTATATCAAGCTGTCGGTAATTAGTAAATATTTATATCCCAAAATATATACACAAACTGATCTTCATGGTAGGTTTCTATGTTTTTACATACACTTATTACTATTCAAGCATCAGTTCAATATGTGTTGTTTTGGCGTAGATGTCTAAGATCACTTCTGTCATAGATTCCTTGCAATCATGTATGCAGCGGTAATGGACGCGAATTGCATCCGACAAATTTTCTAAATTTAGGGAATGCAAATGTTTATTGCCGACATTTTAAAGATTAAACATGAAACAGGTGTTTAAATTAAGCGGTTGAAATAAAGTAGCAATCATATCTTTAACTCACTATAAATAAAAGAACATTATTTTTTTAATTTAATCATGTTTAGATCAGAATTATCGTTGATTGTTACAATGAAATTTATATTGTATTTGGCCTAAATACGCGACACGAATAACAAGACCGATGTCGAATGATCATAACAAGTCGATCAAAACATACTTCGCACGATAAGCTCACGATTTCACTAGATCCTGTGAATAAATAGGTAATCAATCAAAATATAGCGCGCGGTAGCTTTAAAGGGACTGTAAACCACGAATGACGAAAAAAGAAAAGGTATTTTTTTTACAATTATTCGTTTATATTGATTAAAATATCACGACTGGTATATAACATTAGTTGAAAAAAGTAGTTTTTTAATTTTTACTTTATTTTTGTATGTATTTATTTTTACTGGGTATGTCTGCCAGGTAAATACCAGTTAACTATAAATAACGCAAGTAGATTGATCAACATCGTCACCTGGTAAACCCAGGAATGCAAATTGTGCATGCGTAGTGAATTGTATATATTTTATACATAAAATGATCAATCTACTTGCGTTACTTATAGTGTGTATATCGGTATGTCACCTATTTTCGCGATGTACTTTCGATTTCACATCGCGAAATTTTATTACCGAATATTCTGAAAACATGAACTTTTTTCAAGTAATGTAATATACCAGTCGTGATATTTTAATCAATATAAATTAATTATTGTAAAAAAAAAAACGGTATTTGAGAACATTTCTATTTTCGTCATTCGTGGTTTACAGTCCCTTTAAGCTAATAGTAAGGCATAAGTTGATGATCAAACAAGCATACACTCGAGCGTTTGAATAAACACATCAGGGTATAAATGGTATAACCTTACTGTTAATAATGATTATAATGGGAACTGCATTCATTTAAACATGACGTTCAACTTATCGAGTTCATACTATTTCATATTAAAACTTATTTAAACAAAATGTATTCATGTTGCATTTCTGCATTTGCGCTGCGTGAATTTTGAATATATATATAGTGATATATCATGTACCCCTATATACCTTAATTTGTGTTTATATCGTATAAAAAGGGATATGGAGATACATGTGTTTAAAGTGGGAACCCCATATCCTATTTCTAAACTAGAGACCCCGTAAATGGCAATATGTGTGAATATATATATATAACCATCAAACACACCAGTATTTATGTTCTGTCAGTTCATTAACTGTACAAAATGATGTAAACACGTGTTATAATTCAGCCAAATAAAACGTTGATATTTAGGTATAAATGAATAGAAATGATTTCTACGGAGTGTGAGATTATTGTTTGTGTAGCGTCGTGTATTTGTTCATGATTATTTCGCGAACTGAATGCATTACCTTGACAGTCAAAATATCGAAAATTCAACAATCTACTTAAATCGATGTCTTTGTTTTGCCAATAAAGGGCTGAATTTAGGTCGTTGAAATTTGACATTTCTTTACAATCCTTTCAATTTAAGGTGAATGTCTGCGTGTTCAAATACTTCACATATCATACAAAGCAATGAGCTATTAAACTATTAAGTTACAGATCATAAAATTTTGTATCGATACGCTATGGATTGAATAAAATAAGTCATTGCCGTTACATTTGAATCGTTGATTTAAATGTTGGGTAAATGTGGAAATCACGCGACTCGCTGATCTGTATTTATATATTCTATGAACGTTGTGATATTGATTAAACTCTTAAACTATCTGAAGAAGATTACACATTGTATTAAGAGTGAAATCAAAGGTAAGGTTTAAGCAGTTATAGTAATGTTTTTCAATTTATTGTTTTAATCTAAATGTTATATATTAAATATGCAACAATGTTAACATTAAAACAAAATCATAAATTTATATTCAAACTAAAATCGCAATGTAATACACCAAGGATAAGTGTGTTATTGTTGTACTGATATTTCAAAAACATTTCGATTTGACACTTGCTTATACAAAACAACATTTGCATGTTTTTAACATTAATTGAGATATTGCACGAAAACCTCAGTTAACATATTTTGAAGCCTGTCGAGCTCATTTTATTTTACTTGGTATAGAAAACTCGTTTTCGTTGACTTAGCATGGTCTTATGCTGCCAACGTATTAAGGTCCGAAGCTTTCACTTTCAGTTATAACCGTTTAATGGCTGCACGGACATGTATAAGACGTCGTAATAATATACTGTATATAAAACGTTCCTCATGTTATTACGTTGATGGTGAGGAATGACGATTACACGGACATATTCATACAAAGCTTTTTTGTGACCGAATATTAATACACTTACACAGTTTGAGGTCAGCGAGATGCTCTGTATTCAGGACAATAAAATGGTTGGAGACCCGATTGAAGTTAGGTTTTTTAGTTTACTTTTCTGTGTTATAAAAATCTGTGTAAATACGCATAGTTATTTCACAATTTATGTATATTATACGGCTCTGTTACACAACTTTCTTTTGCCAACAAAACTTTGTCATCATCATCATCATCATCATCATCATCATCATCATCATCATCATCATCATCATCATCATCATCATCATTAGAATCATCCATTTAATCGTGGTTATTAACATTTTCGTCTTCGTTGTCATCATCATCATCGACATAATCTTTGCTATCATTTATAGCAACAGAAGTATCACTAGCGCTTACCATTAATGTTTACTCTACTTGTATATTTCCATCCTAAGTATTTCTTATTCGCAAAATTTTGATAAAATTGTATTGTACAATTAAAATATGTACACCTTTTACTCAATAAGAATAACTATGTTTACATTGAATAACCAAATGCATTTGTAATTAAACACAATTATACTTCAATCATGGCATTTTGCATAAACAAAATGTTCTTTAGCGCATAGACTGGCTTTGACAAACACAGACACGATATATTCACCAAAGAAATTATCTTTCAAGTTTAAATTCGAAACCCACAACTGCACAAACTATGCACCCACATGATTAAACCTCAAGCGGATTACCATTTAAATATATCGGTTCAAAAAGAGGTCTCAAGTAGTTTTTTTTAATGTGCTATATATAATAATATTCACTGCGTGTTTCGATTCGTATTAACCTAAAAGTTTATCGATCAACCACTCAGATATTGATTGTCAATACACCCCGTAGCTGCGCTTTATCGCTGCGCAGTTTTCCGTTTAAGAGTATGAAAAGTATTTGATGCGTACATGTCCTCGATTGAAAGTATGGGTACATACTGATTTAATTATTTACTTTAGCAACAGTCTTAGTTCAATGAAAAGTGTATACCTGTTAACATTTTATCGTTCAACTGTATTACATACTTACATTACGATGTTCGATACATGCTTTATAAATAAGGTTTCCAAAGAAATGTTTACATAAATATACGGACAAATCAATCGTCTCCTGATTAGTTGGGTTAGTACGGCTGACCACCGTATTAATTAGTCACCATGGATAATGATCATCCAATCATTTTGTTACGTTGGGGTATATACATATCTATAGAGAACTTAGTATTTAAAAAAAAAATAACTTGTTACATGCACAGAAAAAAATGCCGTCAATAACGCTATACAACAAATACCCCTCATATTTATTGTACATTTGTTTAAATAAACATATAAAAGTGGTTATGATTGTTTAAAACGGCACATTGTACGTGTAAGGCATTCTAACTTTTATTAAAGATGTATCCCGTGAAGTATGTTGACGATACCGTACGCCTTATAATGAACACTTTCCATACACGAGAATTAAGAGTTACCAAAAACGCGCAACATATGTTATTTGAGTCAGACTGTATATATGCCAACTAATATACATGTGTTATTATTGCCATTGCAATTCTTCGTGTAACTTTAATTCGATTGAATCAACATTATTATAAGCATGTTATAATCTTTCAGTTATTGAAATAGCGGGATTTAAATAAAATTAGTATTCAAAATGCATGTGAATTGCGAAGACTAATATTATTTCTGATGATATGTAGTTTAATAACCATCTTCTTTAGCTAACAGAATCGTAAGAAATACTATCTGAAATCAGCCGGGTTAAAAGGCGCGTCGTGTGTATTTCGTTTGTTATAGTTTACTATTATCTAGGTCACGTGACTAGAACGGCGAAACGGTCGGTTATTTGGCGCGTGTTTAATTGTCTTGTGCCTAATACTTTATTCTCAGTGGAATACCAAATCGTTGATAATGCAACGATTAACTACTCTTATTAGTCGGTTGTTTCTAAAATAATTAAATTAAAATATAAGAATCATTTCCTGTTAAAGCAAACTTATTGGTACACACACGCAACACGTGAATACTTTATCAGTTTGTAGTTATTAACTGTTCAATTTATGATACGTATTCCTGGTAATTTTGCATAGTCTGAATTTAATAACTATGATGACTTTATCGTTTAGAGTCTAAGATAGGAATGCAGCTAAGATGCATTTGACTATAAGTTTAGAGCGTGTGATTTTATCATAATATGTATATAATTGCTACTATATTTGCATTCGCTTCTTGAATTGTTTAATGTTCTTGTTTATTGTTTTGGTTTATTAAGGTACATGCTTGGATTAGGGAGCTCTATTCAGAAGAGGGTTCACTATATCGAAGCGATCGAACAACGGGCGGAATTTAAACTTAATATGGAGGTATATCACGAGTTTTTTTAATGTATAGTTTATACTGAATTTAATACTCGCAAAATGGGTATCAGACAGAAGGACTAACGAACCAATAGACATATTAAAAACATGCTCACGGAATGACAGACCAACGAACGGACGAAAAAGGGGACCGACCCACCGAAAAACAAAAACTGTATATAAGGTAAACATGTCTGACAAGATAGACAATATAGAAATAAAAACACAGACAAATTAGCGGTGTTAGAGGCGGTCTTTTTGGTGGGCGCATATACAGACAGACCGACCTATAAACAGACAAAAAGACAAGACACACAGACCGACTCACCGGCAGACAGACTTACGCACGGATTTAAGGGCGAACCGACTGACAAACAGACAAAACTGGCAATCAAATGTACATAGCCACCCATGTTCTGGTTGTTATGTTCTTGTTTTTTTTATTTAAACAACAAATATATATATTCCGAAACAAACTTTGAGTTTTCTTAAAACATAAAAAACACCTTTAAACAACATAATTCATCATTATGATGGATGAACAATTTTGTATGCGCCTTTATGAATTTATCAATACGTACGTGTTTAGCAACTTAACATATTTTAATATAAGACTATATAAGACTTACAAAAATCTCAACTAAGATGCACTATTAAGAGTTATAAAGAAACATATAACATTTATTTATGTTTTCATTAAATTCACTGACATCAAAACAGGTTTATCATGCGTAATATATAAACGTGTGTATCAGCCATATTGTATAGCTATTTAGAATTAAATACGTACCAACATAACAATGATATATACAAATGTCACCATTGATAAAAAGTGAAAAAATATGTATATATCCAGATTCCAGAGTATTTCGCAGAATTGTCTATCCGGATGTCGGAAATACTTGCTGACAGTGGAGCCGGGAAGGATACTGTAATAGAACGGAGAAGAACTTACTTGTGGAGGGAATGCATGATGAAGATAGCATATCAATGTGGGGGACATAATTTTGAATGTTTCCATTTCGGGAGCCAATCGGAGGGGACCACCATTCCCGGTCTCCAGTCTGATATTGATTTCTTATACAGCGCCAACGATGTGAATATCATGAAAGTATGGGAAGACTGGGAAGCCGGGATGTGGAACTTTCTGATGCTCCAAGACGACACCACTCTTCCTCAACAAGTCCTGCTACAAGACTTTAGAAGGGATAGACCGGAACCGGAGACCAGACTGATCAATTCCAACTTCGTAAGGAACGATTCCGGGCAAATACTGTTTAGCGCTGAACTGGTTAAACAAGCATGCGAGTATAGTTATACAAAATTTGGAAAGGTTACAAAAATTGGGCCTTCTGTGAGTCATTTACCGAACTGGGATATCGTAGCGGCATGTCAAGTACGCAAACCTCTTAATGAAATACAACACTGGATACGCAGATGTAGAGGTAGACACTGGCCACCTGCCCAGCTACTTGATGCTGCACGGGTAGCTCCATGTTTTCTGGTGCCAGCCGGACATCCAGACAGTGATTACAAGCGTGAAGAATGGCGACTGTCTCCGAACCTGATAGAAAGAATGTTGATGTTTAGCTTCAATATGACACAACTAAAATGTTACATTATTTTAAAATTAATTAATAAATCCTTATTTGCTAATATTGTGGAAAATTCTATAACAAGCTTTCATTGTAAAACTATAATGTTCTACACCATAGAAAAAACTGATCCTTCTTTGTGGCTCGAACATAACCTTATGTTTCTACTTCGGCTTTGTTTAAACGTATTAAGGAAATGGCTGCGATTTGGAAAGCTACCGCATTATATCATAGAAGGAGTGAACTTGTTTGATGGAAAACTATCTAAGGTGCAGCAGAGACGCCTTTTAGTGTATATAGACTCCATGATAAGGAACAACTTACAAGATGTATTCTTTATTGATATAGATAACATAGGGAATCGGTTACAAGCGTATGGTGTACGGCAAATTGTACTCACTGGAGTTATAAGGCGTGAATGCTTACGTAACCGCATCAGCTTATTGCTGAAATTTGAGTGCTTGGAAAGATTTCATATAGCTGTTATAACTGTGATGGATATAATGCACAGTTCCCATACTAAATTTGGAAAAGTTATAAAATGTGTGTTGAGCCATGCTTTTGAATACTCCAAGAATGTAATATTGAAAAATGTTGCGTTAGAATTTGTTAAACATCTGTACTTGTTACAAAATTCAATTCAATCATCTAACTGTTTGCGATCACGAAACGTTATTGACAGCGAAGTTATCAGTAGTTTACAATATTCATTAAATACGGATATAGCTTCTAGTCGCTTAAAGATGGCTTCTATATTGTACTGTAGTGGACATATTCACGCCGCAGTAAGAGTGTTGGAGAATGTAGAGAGGAGGTATCACAGCAAGGTCAAGACTGTGTGCGGAGAAAGAAGTGTCAAAGGAGAGCGTGCTGTCCAGGTGTTTGATAATATGTTATCTGGTAACAGTGGCAAAGGATTCAGTGAACCATCATTCGCATTCTGTGTCAAGTTTTTGAGGCAAGAATTGTTTTGCGCCCCTTTCATATTGCTGTTTGAAATGAATCGCAGTATCACTGAAGAAGAAGTCGCACAGAGATCTTACAATAAGAAATATTGGATGAACCGTGCTGAGGTGGATGCTCGTCCGTTCCTACACTATCTACAGTATCTCACGTATGGAGCACTCGGTGAACGTGACAAGCAGCGCCATGCATTGAGGGTCTTGGAGTCTTATATATGTGATATAAGAAATCGCATCAACATATATCATGGAGAGACTGCACTGAACTTGTTAGGGCATTGCTATGAAATGGAAGGAACATATAATGGGGCGTTATATTACTACAGGGATTCGTTGCGTGGTTGTGGTACGAACAATGCCGCTAACTGGCACGTCCGGCGTGTTTTGCGTCTTTTAAGTGGTTAAAAATACGATATAGAAAGCTCTCTAACAATATGCATAGGATTGCATAACATATAATTAAGTTCGTTATAGAATATATACATTGCAAAGTTTATAGTCATTTTTACGATAGCCAAGTATGAAAAATAAATGCATTTCAAAACATCATTATGCAAATGTATTATAGATCATTAAAGATGCACTTTCAACAATGCGTAGAATATGGGAATGTTTAATTTTAAACTAATGTAATAATATTTAGTTTAAGTAATTGTATTCTTTGCATCATAACAATTTCAGTTTATATAAGTGTGTTTATAAATTTAACTATGGTTTGCTAATTATTCAGTTATCAGATGTCATTGGTCCTATATACTGCCAGTTTCGCTTACTAGATTTTCTCAAAGCTGTACCCAAACGACTCTACTTGTTATTTATACTTACACCATTTATGATATTTAGTCACACTCGTTCTTTAAAATATGATCTATTCTTCCAATTTATTTATACATAAGTTTGGTAGGCTACAATGATGTACAACTTTTGGACACATGCCACCAACTGACTCAGAAATTTGACTCTAATTTTCCCTATATAGTGTGTGTATACTTAAAAATGCAAACAGCACTGTTTAACAATATTGAATATGCTATTTAAATTGTATGATCATTATTTGATTATCTTTCTAATACGAAGTAATGTGGACTGGAGCATATATTTTTACGAAGGCGTTGTCATGACAAAAATGCCATTAACCTGTGTATTACACATTAAAAATTCTTCAAATGTTCAAAAACAGTGTATTATTGATAGTATATTTTGATGAGAAGAAAATAAATACTCTTTTGATAACTTCTCACATGTTCCAACTGCCTTACTAGCATCTCCATTTCAGTGCAAATACTGGGTTGATAATATGTCTATGTAAGATGTAAGATGTAAGCACATACTGAATAATTGGTGCAAGCAATAATGTTATTAATTGGCAAGGCAATACGTAATGCAAATAAGAAAACACGATATTTTAGCATAGCTCTTCAAAAACGGCACTAAATGCATGTGCCGTCCAATAATAACATTTAAATTTTGCAGTCGGCAAAGACTAATTTGGGACGACACTTTACGCGTTTATGAAACTTTTCGTTTGAAAGACATATCTTCCTTGCTAAAAATCCAGTTAAGGCGGAAAGTCTCGTCCATGATTAGCCTTGCGGACTGCACGGGCTAATCAGGAACGACACTTTACGAACATGCATTAAGCCACGTTTTCCCATGGCATAACACTTGGTGCTAAGTATATTAGGCTCAGTTCCCTCTTGTCAATCAATAATGGGTTTATATTTGTCCGTTATTTCAGATGTGAGTAAATATTTGGACCCACAGTTATGCAGTCATAAAAAGGAAACAATATGTTTACACTAAAATCATAGGTAGAATTAATCTTCCGGAGGATCTCTGATTAGCTGTTGACCAAGTATTGCTCTTTAGTCTTCCCATTTTCATGAAGATGATCTATAGAAGAGATGGGCGGGACGGTGAAGTTCAGTTATTCTTTAGTAAAGTTTTGATTGCTTAGCTGCCATTTTTATTTTGTACAACATATATTACGTATCTACTCATTTTCAACTAGGGAAGTATGTCTGTATTACTACGCGATTGAAAGAAACACCCTCGTGATGAATAGTATATTTTTTTTTGTAATCAAGTAAAGTATAGTAATACTTTTTTTAACTTAAATAAACTCGTGTTTCCTGACGTGTTCACCTTATTTCTATAATATGAAATAAAACAAAATAAAAACTATAATATACGATTACCAACTAGTATGAGTACGTTTGTTAAAACATATCAGCTGCGCTCTCGGAAAACCGGGCATTATGCATGTGCGTTATGTGTCGTCCCAGATTGTCCAATATAGTCCTTACATGCTAATTAGGGAGGAAACTTGACGCTTTCATTGAATGTTCCATTTAAAGGCGGTATCAGCTGACCGCACAGGCTAATATGAGACGACACTTTTCGAACATGCATTAATCCCGGTTTTCCGAGATCGCGGCTGATGTTTTGCAAAAAGCATTAAATGGTTTTATTGGAGCAATTGAACAGTCGGCAAACTTATCTTTTAGTGATTGGGCATTTTTACTCATTTAATATACACTGAGATAGGCAAATCTCGTTCCGCTAAATAAATATATTTCTGGGTCTCAAGCTGGAGAATGTTAACGTCAGTCGCTAGTAGTGAAAACGAGAAAAAAAAGTGCGAGTTTTCGTTAAGACATCTACAACACTACATGCATGTCTTTGCTTTAATTTATAAGGCGTGTATTGAGAAAGCCTCGGCGCTTGTTAACGTACAATGTGTCTCATATTTCAACAAACGTGCTCTGTTTTATAAAAATAAAATTACAACAATATGTCAGTGACGTTTAAAAAAAGCCTTACTTGAGAAAGTCTGGGCGCTTTTTTCACATTGTATCTGTCGCATATTTCAACAAACGTGCATTGTCATATAAAATCAAATATGATGTAATGGGAAATGTCATTTATTAACAATTCCTTGTATGATAATAAATAGTGCTTATTGAAATCTTTATTTCAAGTATCATATTCACTGTCAGTGACAAACATAAAGTTGTATGTACGCGTGTAATATATCATTGTAATTGTATACAACGCCCAACTATAAATTTCCGTTTTTAATCAGGATAAATACCTTGTTGACTTTCAGTCTTTAAAGGGACGGTTCACGGACTGACGAATTTATGCATTGCATAGGCTTGTCAGGGGCGAGACTAAACACACTTGAATTTAAGCCCGTTTTCCCATAGCGAGTTTTAGTAAAAATGTGTCAAGTTGAGAAATTTAATGGCATTCATTAATAAAATTAATTTAGATATATCTTAAAAGCCTTTTTAAAAATGCAAGTTTTTAATTAAAGTGCTGATTTTACCTGTTTGTTTGCGAGCAAGCTCACAAACGCATATATTACGACATCGTTGTCACTTGTGCATGCTTGTAGAGCGTCCAAATATCAATTTATGTGTGACACATTAAAATATGTGTATTCAACACATCAATCCCTGTGTTAGACATATCAATCTCTGTGTCGCACATATCAATATTTATGTTACACACATCAATCTATGTGTTACACACATCCATCTCTGTGTTACACATATCGAACTATGTGTTACATATATCAAAGTATGTGTTCTTTATATCAATCCGTATATCAATTTCTATTTGATTGTTTTTACATATCAATCACTGTGTTTACGGCTAACCATGCTGGCCATACTTTACATTTCCAACTTGGTGTCGCAGATAGGTTTCACATACATCTCTAGTTGCATTTATCCAACTCGTATGTACTCATAAAAGCTCAAATCATTCAAGAAAAACTACATCCATCTAATGTTTCCGTACGTGAACTCTACTAGTAGTACCTTATTTGAACTCTATATTACTCCTTTGCTCACATCTACCAAGTTAACACATGTGATGATATACATAACAACATATATTAGCGACGCTCTGTGAGAAAAGGTATTTAATGCATGTGTGTAAAGTGTCCTCCCAGATAAGCCTCTGCAGTCCGCACAGGCTAATCAGGGACGACACCTTCCGGCTTAACTGGATTTTGCTAAGAATATACTTTTTAAGCAAAAAATATCATAAAAGCGGAAAGTGTCGTTCCTGATTAGCCTGTGCGGACTGCAGAGTCTTATCTGGGACGACACTTTACACACATGCATTAAACCCATTTTTCACAGAGCACTGCTCATATTGAATTGTTCCCTCATATACACCTTAATGCAATATCTTGTGTACCGGTAGAGAATCTATGTCGCCACATTGAATCAACTTTTTATGGTGAAAATCTCTTCATAGGCAGGACTTAACTTGTTAAATGTGAACATTTGTATTGTAAGTAGTATCAAATACTAAATCTGATAAGCTGCATTGTTTGCATACTACAGTTTGTATGCTAAAATATGTAATATTTTTCATATTTTTGTGGGTATATAACGGCTCTAATATGACCAATAATAAATTGCAATTTGAAGAATCACCACTTAGTATAAATGTGCGAAATAAAACACTCATTTTTCGGCACAATCTTTATAGTTGAAAATTAAATGTGCAATGCTGAACTGTACACAAAACATTAGGAACGCTTGTTTTTACCTATGGTAACATTCATTATGTAAAAAAGCAGTGTCATTGTATGCCTGAATTCTGGTAGGTTTATTCGCCTTACATGATTTTGAACTATTTTGATATGTATGGGTAGAAGATATAAACAGATATATGAAGATGTACTGTTAACAGTTGCCTTACAGCGTCTGTTTTGAGACATTACCAAGTTGGGAGTACAACTTCGTTTTAAGCCTTGCTTAGTGTTCTGACATGATGTTCCTGAAGACATGTGTAAAGTTTCATTTGTATCTGTGTAGAAGATCAAGATTTATCCCACTTTTACAGCGATTTCGGTTGATTATAGCCCCGTTGATTAAATTTCTGCTATAATACACGGCATGAAATGACGTCATATTTTCGACAAAATGACGTCATAAATCAAGCGAAAATAACAAGTTTAACCAATTTTGTTTAAATAAAAAGGTTTACTGAATAAAAAGTGTGATAAATAGAATAATAGGTAAGTGTTGATTATGATCAGGTTTATCATGCTCGGCACGAAAACGAAAAAGCACTCGCCAAGGCTCGTGTTTTTTGTTTTCTAAGCCTCGCATGATAAACCTGATCTATAATCAACACTAACCTATTATTCTGTATACATTGTATATGTACTTGTTCTATGCAAACCTTATTTTGAATTTCATCTTGCATGCAAACCTTAACTTGATTATATTAGTACAAAAGGGGACATAATTCTGCTGAAAGGAAGGTCACATTTATAGGTCTTAGTCAGTCACTCACTGATTATAAAGACCCTGAAAACATATTTTAGGTTTTACTTTAGTATCTGTTGTGGATATAGGACATGGAGATGTTGCATGCAAGCGTTAACTAGTATTTTGTTTAGTACAAAAAGGGGCATGATTCTGCTTAATTGCAGGTCAGTTCTGGTTTATGACCTTGCATGATTATCCCGAAAATGTTCAAAGTTTCAATTGAATAACTGATTACAAAGATATCTACTTGTTGACGCAAACCTTAACCTATATTTCATCTTGCAGGCAGACATTAACTGGACTTTTTATTAGTACAAAAGGGTGCATAATCCTCCTAAAAAGCTGGTCACAGTTATAGGTCTTAGTCAGTGAATATGTTAACCAAAGACCCTAATCACATATGTATTTTTTTTTAAATATATGTCATAGAACTGATATAGAGCTATAAAAACGAGAATTTTGTAAGTAACAAGAGCACCGCATAGCGGGTGCCAACGCTCGGCTGTGGGTGCAGTTTTGACCTTGAAGGATGACCTTGACCTTTCACCACTCAAAATGTGCAGCTTCATGAGATACACATGCATGCCAAATATCAAGTTGATCTTCAAAATTGCAAAAGTTATGGCCAATGTTAAAGTTTTCGGACGACGCGGATGGCAGACGAGCTAGGTGGCTATGACAATACCTCGGGTTTTCTTCGAAAACAGCCGAGCTAAAAAAAAGGGGCATAATTCTGCTAAATTGCAGGTCAGAGTTATTGAACTTTGTCACTGACCACACACAATGATCCCAAACATGTGTTTAAATTCAATTGAACACCTTTAGTAAATATGTTATGGAGAAGTTGCATGTTCACCTTTAACAGAGCATGAAAGTGACAAATTGGTGAAAAGTAAAGCTTCAACTATTCGATGAAAAGTCCCAATCTTTAGAATCATCGTCAGAGGTACATGTCAAGATAGCAACTTTCTAAGTGCCGAATTCACTTAATCGAGAAATAGCCCAGTTGGGAACCAATACCTCACTGTTTAGAAACACAATACATAAATACTGATATCTAAAATGTATGCTTTATTATATACATATGCAACATAGATCCGGACACAGTTATATTTGCCATAAAAATACATGTATACATATTTGTGCAAAAAAAACCTAATTGTGATACATGAAAGATAAAATATTTTGCTGAAAACAAATATTACTAAAGTAGAAAGTTATTAATTAACAGAGTCTGGCAAACTTATAATCTATAAAGTAATTAATAATAGCCAATATTTTCGATTATATAAAAATTAGAAACAGATCTGAGCAGTTACATTTTTGCATATACTTGCATGTTGTTTAGAGAAAACTAGGCAAAATGCTTGTGCGTAAATTGTCATCCCAGATTAGCCTGTGCAGTCTGCACAGGCTAATCAGGGACGACAATTTCCGCTTTTATGGAATTTTTCGTTTAAATGTCTCTTCTAAGCGAAAATCCAGTTTAGGTGGAAAGTGTCGTCCCGGATTAGCCTGTGCGGACTGCACAGGCTAATCTGGGATGACACTTTATGCACAAGCATTTTGCCCAGTTTTCTCAGAACAGAGATTGAGCAATCCTCCCTATGAGCCATGAAATTAACTTGTGCACGCTTTAATCGTAATACTTCAATTTCTATTTAAGTTCAGTTTTAATATTTATACAAAATCATGAAACTCCGAAGAAAACCACAGATTGTTAAATCATTGTTTGGACATGTGAAAGACTTCAATGAAGAGTTATAATAGTAGTTGCACTCAGACAAAGGATGAAACCTTCGATAAAGGTCCAATCTTTGTCCTACATAGCACTCTGGTCTTTGCTGATCAACAGTTGGCTGATATGTACAAACCATTAATGGAATATGATTGTGAACTGAAAAAAATGTGAACAAAGAAACGGAGCATATATTAATGATTTTAAAAATGTTGGTGATACATTTGTATCAAAAGTACATTGCACGACATACAGGGTTGCCTTCAGGACTATAATCATAACATCTTGAGGACCCTGCCTCTACTTAAGTAAATGGAACAGAGTATTATGACTTGTGATGTAAAGAAATAAGTTAATAGTATACGAATATGTTATAAACAACAATCGTTCATCAGATTAGAACAAGGGCAGTGAGACACCAAATACATCAAAGAACGTTAAAAATTAACAGTGTAAACTTCATAAACTTTTTAAAACATATTTGAGGCATGCTGAGAAAACTGGGCAGAATGGAGTTGTAAAGTGATGTCCCGGATAAGTGCATATGAGGGCTGTCCTATAAGTCCATGATAAATTCTAACCTTTAAACTTTTATCTTGGGATGAATAATTAGCATTTTTTTATTTAACAAAATATTTTTTTACAGATAAAATTGGAACAACTGTTTTCCTTAAAATTGACATACTTAGGTACCATTTCCTGGCACACGTCAAAGTAACTAATTATGGATTTGCAAGACCTCCAATAAAACATGCTTATTTACAATATTTTACTTAGTTTCTGCTAAATTTCTTACAAGTAATTTTAATGCCATTATGTAATTGCAATGTTGTAAATATGATTAAAACACTAACGGAAATGACCGATTTATATGAACTTTATATTATAAATTAGTCCTTATCAGCCTGGAAGTTTGAATCCAGTGATTAAATGTCTGCAACGCCCTCAATTAACACAGGTCCAACAAATACATGGTTAAGGACAGTATATCAAGTTTAATTTGAGAGAAAAAGTCATCACAACTGCTAAGCAGAGAGTAATTCGAGAGCATACAAGTTAATGTGAAGTCGTAAAAACCTTGTACCTGTAACGCATGGTTGCTGTGGTATTTTTGTCAACATGTTTATATTTGTAAAGATATTGTACTTTTATATTGTATTGTATTATGAATATTTTAAGAGGTGATGTTTATTGAAAACATATTGTAATATTGTAGAAGTTTAAATTAATTTTCCCATTTAACTGCTATTGCCACAATATATTGGGATGTCCCTCGTACATGTACAGTTGACACAGGCTGATCCAGGTCAGCACCTGTCATCTACAGTGAATTTATAGTTAGTAGAGGCAACCAACAAAGATAAAAACAGAAATTGGAGAAAGGATAACACTTAAAGCTTTTGAAACTACCCAGGAAACTATCTTGTGAACATTAATTACCAGGCTAGAGCTGTCACAATTTACTGTTCAATTTATTGATTAAGCATTATTTATCAGCATTTGTTAAAAGAATAACACCGAAATAAGTATATTAAGACAAGTCTTTTTCTTAGAGATATTTCCAGCAAAGAAGTTTTCTTTTCGAAGGAAAATTGTAAATAACAAATGATGCAACAGTAAAAATTAAGTATAAATATGCAAATGAACCGACAACATATTAACATAACGTCACAAAATATAAACATATACAAATCAGACACACACAAAATCAGCAATAGAAATAAAAATAAAATAAACAACAAAAAAGACGATAAAAGCGATTACTGACAAAACAATACAATTAATATCACAATAATCGTGGGGATATGATGCTATTGTAAACGTTAAAGAAACCAGGTGGGATTTCTATGAATAAATACAAGCTAATCAAAATCAAGAAGTAAGCACCAAAATCTTATTCATGAAAAAAAAATGTTTCAAAAAAAGACATCGTTAAAAATCAACTTCGTTGCATAATAAATATTGTTGTGTTGTCAGCAATTAACCTTACCCTAGTAGCCAAAAAAAGAAAACCTGTGAAAGCAAAACAAAACAGTTGTTTATCCTATAAACAATTCAATATCAATATTTCTGTTATCTCACATAAAGCTGATCACATTGAATTATAAAGGCAACTCTTTCAGTGAGTATTTCACTTTTCATTTACCCTCTTGAATGCTTTCAGAGACAGTATGTAGAGAATAAACACTCTCTCCACATTCATTGTCACATACAGAACATATTCTTATTCATTTAAATCATACATACAATATATACACATTTCTAAAAAAAACATGGGGAATGCTCATTACAGAATTATACCCATTCGAATACTGAATGCAGTCAGCAGTAATTTTTATCCTTAAATATCAAAATACATCAAAGAAGGCAAAAGGTGGGTACACACGGTACCAACATTAATGTTTGTGTTTATATAAAGTCAATGACCATGTCATACAAAAGCATTAAAATTTATTAAAACTGAATATAAACTACCAAACTGAGAATGGTTCCTAAAATGCAAAAACAAAATTAATGAGCAAAAAAACTTTAACAAATGCACCGTCAAGCGGATGCCAACACTCGACTGAGGGTGCAGTTTTGAATAAAAATAGATAAATAATACAATTGACCTTTGACCTTGAAGGATGACCTTGACCTTTCACCACTCAAAATGTGCTGCTCCATGAGATACACATGNCCCCTACATAGTAATAAAAGTGGCCTTAAACGCGGGGTTCTATACAGACCCCGTTTTTTATATTGACCGCGTAAGTATAGTCTGAAAACTACCATGAACGCGTAACTGGCACTATGTATTAGTATATATATATGCGCATATATAAATGGAATATTTGCGCATATATAAAATAATTTTGTAACAAAATAAAAAAAAACCCGCCCCGTTTAGTATTTTAAATTGCATGCGGAATAAACCAGATTAAAAAGATAAAAAAGTACTAATAATTTTATGAAGTAGATTTAGAATCACTTACTTTTTTAAGAATAATTAACCAAAGATTAAGAAGGTCCCTTAAACGCCGATATGCATTACTTCGGCATATGTGAGACGAGTGCGACATTGATGCTTCGAGTTGAGTTTGCTTGTGCGCGTATGATTGTACAAAATGTAGTTTACGAGAATGAAATGTCGGATTATTTTTCCCCGATTTGTAACGAAATGTATTTAAATTAATTAATGTAAGCATTTCATGAAAACATATCTAGTGTTTTATATCAATAATATAAACCATACTAGAACACACACTGCAAACGCATCATTACTTGCAGTGAGTGACGGTTCAATGTTTTTAATACAAGATAAAGCTGCAATATAAATTGTTCCGTGTTGCAAAAATTTGCAAAAACGCCACATGCCGCAGCTTAAAAAGACTACCACCTTAATAAATTCTTATTTTAACCACAAAGTTTGTAAATTGAACTGAATTCATTAATACATTACTATTCACTGCAATCTCCTCTCACATCATAAACTTGTTCACACTTCTTTTTTATAGTTTGATTTCAATCGATAAATCTTTTAAGTGGGAGTGTATATTTGCCTGTTCAGGTTTCATTTAACTTGGGGATTAGTCCCAATCGATGTTCAACACTTTGCAAATCATTGAAAGCGAATCCTTTGACAACAACAACACGTGTTGTCAGTTTATAGCTAGCGATTGTTTAGTGCAGTACAGACATTAAAATGGTTTCACAGTAAGTACTTTAATATATTGTAGAAATTGTTCAGCTCATTATAAATGAGTTCAATTTTTTGTTAGATTTGGAGTATTGTTAGAGTAAAAACATATATAAATAAGTGTAAGAAAGCATGAATACATGGTACCATTTTAGTGGTCGTGTGTCGTATGAATAGATATATTTGCGGGAAATTAAAATGGAAATAATTGTGTCACAAAATAATAAAAACGAGCATTTTGTATCTACAAACATCTATATTACCAGACCACATATGACGTTGAAATTTAGGCAATCGCTATAAGGAACATTGATTTTTAATTCTTTATTTTACGAAATATTGTACGAACTTTTCGTTGATTTTGAGAAGTAATGGGGCTTTCATACAATTATAGTAAAAACAAAATGAATTATTAAGATGGCACTATTTTAAATACTTTTGAACAATTGATATTATGTTCATTGTTTTACCGAAATGTTTGATTTGGACATTTGTATAAAAGGTCGTGTGAGTATTTAAGGAAAAAATGACTAAACAAATCTATTTGAAATAAATAACAGAACAGAACAGATCATAACAGACATTGTATTTAGACTTATACATAAGGGCATCATCTTAATACATACAATATAGAAGTATGTCTATGAAATCTAAGCGGTCAAACATAACTCACAGTTCATAATCCATATGCTGAAATAACACTTCTTAAATTGTCCTTAAAGCAACTGCGCTCTCCCGGTTTGTACAGAATCACGAGTAAACAGTAAACTATCATGGTTATACAATTTAATACATAACATTTACAATTCAGATTTGAAAAGCGCCATACTTACGACCAATATGATAAAGTTATTTATTTGAAATTATTTCTATTTTTCTATTATATCATTATAATGTTCACAGTTTTGTCCCCTATATATCATGTTTATATCTTTACCACGGCCAGCCCTAACATTTTGGGCCTAATAACTAAAATAATAACTAAATATAATGCTTTTGAGATATTTTTGGTATTTTCGATCAGATTCGCAAATTAACTTTAAATGAGCTAAACTTAACTGAAGAAATGTATGTCAGCGACAGATATGGACGATTTATGCATGCCACTGCATATCCTTATTATTGAGAATCGTAAAAACAATCCAAAACGAACGTTTAGCCGACAAAACGACTCTATGTTTGGCGATGCTAGTGGGAACAAATGATTGTTTTGTTGTTGGATTTTCAATGAGAATCTAGGGGATCTTTTGGAATGTTGTTTTCTTTACATTGTTCACTTGTTTGATTTAATAACATCTTCCTTCGTGCAACCCGGAATGACAGAGTGATTTAAGCGTATGTCATTCAATCTATATGGCCCACGTTCGAACGCGCACGTTCTTCTTTCATTGATGAATATATTTGTTTTCAGGTTATTTTACTTTAATTCATTTACTTAAATCCGTACAACATTGAATTTCAAACTTCACAATACACAACAAGTCGGTGAACAAGTCCCTCTTATATTAGAAGGAACACTTGGCGGACTGTGTTTGCGATCATTTAATCCGATTAACAAATAATTGCCGTTGTACTTTAAGCTAAATACCAATTTATAAGCAATGGGACAACCAACGTTTAACATCTAGAGGACGTTAGAAAAAATGCTGTAAAGAGATTTAATGACGGATGGTGTGTGTTTTCAGGAAAATATGCTTATTACAAACAATACAGCAACTCAGTTTATCAAGAAACAAATTACACCGTGTTCTTATAATGGCAATAAATATTACCAATCGAATAACATTCCATTCGTCTCGGTTTAATTTTCAACTGATAAAATACATGCCGGAAAGGCAAAGTGCAACTCCAGTAATATCATCGCGCGGGACATCTTATTATCACCACCAGGTCATAATTATGACAAGTGATCATTTACAAAACACTAAGACACAGAACAAAGGCACACGGCAAACCCAAAAACACCGCCATCGAACAGCAACAGTATGACATTGAGGTTTCAACCCGGCTTTAGAGCGCTTACATCTCTCACTTGGCCAATATTTATTTATAAAACGCTTATGCACATATAAAAGCAATACACATTTGCCCAGTAAACTATGACATACTGATCATGTATTCTCAAGGTGTAGTGCTATTTCTAGTGTTCCAAATTGAATGTGAGTGTTGATCATCTTTAACTCGTATTTTCATTAACAAAATCCTTAATATAATCTCGTAATTAAATGAGTTAAGACAGTAATACAACTGTTAAACCTAACGTGTTCATAGTCGACACGCTCGGGCGTGCACTCCAGTGCTCTTGCTAGTGTGCGTCAGTGTATATTATAAGATATGTTAAACTTATACTTTTTATTTATTTCCTTCCAGGCTGAATATTTTCGTCCCAATGTGTATATTGCTGGGGATATTACTTCTTCTGTTCCTGATGTTCTTCTTCCATCGTTGTATCAAAAACTGGATTCCCAGCCTTTTCAATATGAACAGAAAAATCGGTCCAACTGCGGCGAAGGTCAAGAAGAAAGGATCCGTGGCAGCCGGAAGCGTTTAGAGTTGTTTTGGGAACCTATAAGAAATACACATACAATTAAACTTCAGCTGCACCAGCAGAAGAGAAACCTCATTATACGATGCCGTCCTTTACGTATGGCAATGGACCAATTGCCAAACAGTGAGACACACATCAAATAGGTTCTTCGTACATAAGTCTGTACGAATCTGTATCTGTGGTGTGAACATGCTGGGGATTGACCTCACGCTTTGGTTATCCTTGCTTTACGGAGAAATACGGTTGTTGGATTTATGTCAATGATATCTTTGACATACAGGTCAACATACAGCTCTATTTTTATACGCGGTTGTGGACTTATTAATACTCTACGAATTCGTATCAACGTTTAAAATACGGTGTTTGCATATAGAATATTTCAAGTCTTGTGAATGTAGCTTAAAAGTCAACTTTAAGACTGTTGTGAGAATTAAATGGAGCAACGGTGTTTTCTAATTCTGGCTGATAATACGATATCACTCGGCTGACATTTCTGAATTGCGCAGTTTTTGTATTAAGGCAAATAGCTGTGTTTTTTTATATAAAGAAACGATGAAACTGCCGACACATTATCATGAGAGAAATGAGTGTTACCATCAGATAGTCTGTCCATACAGACAAGTGCCCAATTTCCAATATAATATTGAACTATTTCAACAACATATCACAGTTATTAACCAAAACCTTGGATTTTGAAAGAATGATAACTGCTATCCAAACACCGATAATGCTAATAAATCCAAGGGCCATGTAACCAATTAAAGGGATATACCATAGGTTTTGCCTATGTTTATGACAAATATATATGCAAGTCGACGCATTGGCAATAGCAATAATAAGCAATAATTATAATAGCATCCAGGCTGACTTCGCCAAATAGAAATGTGTGGCATCAGAATCTCTATTGCAAATTCCGACACGACAATTAGCCTTAATATTGCAGTGGCAATTTCCGCCTCTGCCGGCAAAAGGTACTTCCTTGATAAGTGTATACCAGTACCTATTATTATGTGATACACATCATACAGTTTTACGTTAATGCAACGAAGTGTCTTCTACACGTTTTGATACATATGCCTTTCAAAAATATCTTCTTTATATTACCGGCTGTTTTAATATGATTTCGTGTGTGTGAACAAAAAAAATACATGTACAACGGAGTGGAGAAAGGTTCAACAGAAAACTGAAGCAGCGGAGAGGATACGGCTACACGCGTTATTCTTAATTTAGTAATAGTGTACAAATTAACAGTGTCTGCAGCATTCGTGACTTTTACTACCAGGGAATGCAAAGAACATACATGTTCGTTCGGAGTCAATTAAGCATATTGATACACAATACAAAAGTAAACATGAGCGGTTTGAGACTGTGTGAAAATCTTTCCTTTCATATGCGTTCACTATTGCATGTTTACGTTAAACAAGCGCGTTGTAACATAGCTAAATGATGTAAATGTTTTGAGCCTTGTACATTTTGAAACATCTTATCTCATTAATGTTAATTTTCTTTTTTGTATTGTGCCTCTGTTGATGACATCATCCTTATAAAACGTAGAGTGACAGGTACCGCAACGGAGAGGATGCATTGTTTGTTATAACTAACGGAGAGGCAACTGAACCGATTTAACACCGTGCATACAGCATTCCGTTTTCTTTACCTGTGGTGTCATAGCATTATACCTCATTTGCGTGCAACTCATTGAAAGTAGACACTTGCCAAATTCTCTTACAACAACACGGGTTGTCTGTTTATCGCTAGCAATGCTTAAGTGTATTACAGACATGGTAACGCAGTAAGTGCTTTATTATATTGTATAAATTGTTCAGCTCATTATGAATGAGTTCAAGTTTTGTGAAATTTATACTAGTGTTAGGGTAAAACAGATAGATATAGAGAGAAAAAACAACAGGATAATAAACGTTGTTTATGTAAATTACAATGAAAGCGATGTAATAATAACCATTGGAAAACAATGAAGTATATTGTGGAATATTTCAAACTATTTTTTCTGTACGTGTAAAGGTGATGTCAGTTAGTAGACACCAACTGTGTATGTGTTGAGGTGATGCTATATTTTGTGTTTAAGAGGAAAGAAAACTACAACAAATACCATGTTTTAAGAATAAAAACATATGAAATGGTGTGCATTAATAATATACGCATTTCTTATATATATTTAACAATATATCAACGTGTCGAAATAATTTGTTTCGATGTAAACGATATCAAGTTTGTTGTGGTAATATTGTTATATGTTACGAGTAATATACTTGATCCTCCCTCTGTGAAAAGGGGAGTTTTATGCATGTGCGTAAAGTGTCGTCTCAGATTAGCCTGTGCAATACGCACAGGCTAATCAGGGACGACACTTTCGGCTTTTATTAAATTCTTCGTCTAAAGGAAGACTCTTCATGACGAAAATCCGGTTTAGGCCGAAAGTGTCGTCCCTGATTAGCCTGTGCGGACTGCACAGGCTAATCTGGGACGACACTTTACGCACACGCATTAAACCCCCTTTTCTTAGAGCGAGGCTCACGTATATTATTGTTCTATGTTTACAAATGTGATTAACCGGTGTTAACTTCCGATGAGCGGAATTCACCGTCACAAACCACCTCACTATTCTTTCCTCTTAAACACAAAATATAGCATCACCTAAACACATACACAGTTGGTGTCTACTAAACAATCAATTGCAAATAATACAGATGGGGTGACTTTCATTGAAAGCTGCTGTAGATGGAACGGGGTATTTGGACTTTAACGAGTTTCAGACAAAAACCAGAACAGGTTAAAATGTGGCAGATGTGCGAAGAGTGACACCTAAGATTTTTTTTTTAAACTGGAGAAAATGATTAGAGAAACCCTGTTGCAATTTATAAACTGTATGCGCAGAAGCGGCCCATTGGTTTTTCGGGACCCGAAGACCCTTTCTTTTTGGCACCGAACACAGTTTTTGGAAAAGATGGTTCCGGGAAAAGTGGTGAGGGGGAGATGACTTGGTTTATCAGACAACGGGTTGGGATGAACAAAATGGGAAAAATGTTGAAAACAATGGCAAAGGATGCTGGATTACTTGATGACAAACGCTTAATGAACCACTCTACCCGGACACATCTTGTTAAAAACTGAGGGAGCACAATGTCCCACCAACGGATATAATGACAATAACTGGGCATAAAAATGTGCAGTCAATTATGAATTATTTTTATGTCAGTGCAGAGCAACACAAACAAATGCTCAAACATACTTGCCTGGCTCACTCCACGTGCAGAAAACATCAGCAGTTCTACCGCCTCTACATCTCGTATAGCCCATACTGCTACCTCTGCCACAGATAGTTGTGAATCCTTTCCTCAAACGTCCAACTGCCCCGAGATGCAAAATGTAAATACACCCCACCACCCGAACAGCTTCCAACAGCCATTTTCAAGCTCGCTTAAATCACATTTTTTTCGGAGCAACATTTCACATTGCAAACTTCCATATTCACAACAACTTAACTCACAACGAACACGACAATACACATAAAAAAATCCACACTGTACTAAAAAGTGCCAAGCATCAAATTTTTATTCATCTTTCTTCCTCCACATTTTTGAAAATGTGACCAGTAAAGGTCACGGCCGCTTATGTTAGGCTCGTTGTTTATGGATCTATACTTAGAAATGTTGAAGATCACTACGCATATATATTTCATATTTGTTGATTTTGAAGTATTTTGTTATTGCAAATGTTTTTTGTTAAAGGTATGAGTTGATTTAAAATATTTGTAAACAATAAATATTGTTGATATTTCTATTATCGTTTATTTTTACATAAATTCTCGAACTATTTTTTTGAATTTTAACCAGTTAATAAACAAACAATCGTTCACTGTGTTTCATTGTTTTTGAAGTTTCCAAACATGCCACGTTAGTTTGTTATTTTTCTTGTTAAGTATAAATGCGATGGGATAAATAGAATACTAGGATTAGCGTTGAATAGAGAGAAGTTTATGTTGCTCGGCTCGAACACCGAAAGCGCTCGCCAAGGCTCGCGCTCCCGGCGTTCTAACCTTCGCAACATAAACTTCTCTCTATTCAACGCTAACCTAGTATTCTCTTTATAAGCACTGTTTCAACGCAGCTTGGTCTGGTAACATAGATTTTTGTAGATACAAAATGCTCGTTTTTTTTTTTTGTGACACAACAAATTTCATTTTAATTTCCCGCTAATATATCTATTCATACGCCACACGAACACTAAAATGGCACCATGTTAGTGTTGATGTGTCGTATGAATAGATATCGTAAAATGGATTAATTTTGTCACACAAAAAAATAAAAAAGAGCATTTTGTATCTGCAAACATCTATGTTACCAGACCACATCTGGCTTTGAAAATTTGGCATTTTCTATAAGGAACACTGATTGTTAATTGTTTAACTTTATTTTGCGAAATATTGTACGAAATTTTCGTTGATTTTGAGAAGTAATGGGTCTTTAAGGTAACGTCTTACATCTAGACGTCGTTCGAAAACACATTTTGTAAATATACTAAATGACGGATGGTGTGTATTTCAGGTCATGACTTGCAAATGTGCTTTGTACAAACAATTAAGCATACCACCTTACCAAGCCAATCTAATACCAAATATTATACATAGGGGAATTCTCAGGCCAGATATAAACACTAGCCAGAAAAATGTCTTCCGTTAGATTAAAATAAAGCTTATCTAATTTAAGCCACACAATTGCATCCTGGTAATTTTTAACAATAGAAATTCCCTTCGCAATAGATTGCTTAATATAAATTGCTATTCCGCCACTAGAGTGTTTCGATTTTTTGTTCTGAATTTTCCTGTTAATCTAGCAAAACACGAATACTATATTATTTTTTTTCTTATTAATATTTGTAAAACAAATCTTTATTGTATATAACTTAATAACTAAAGTCATGTATGTATGTATATAATCTTTACGCGATCAATATGATATTTAAATAATCTTATTTGTACTCACGTTGACACTATGCTATGTATAACTATTTTGTAAATGACAAAAAACTGTTAAGTTTACGTCAATAAAACATTCTGTATGTCTGTCTGTCTGTCTGAAAGTGGTAAAGCGGTGAGCGCACGTAATTACGTCATACAAGCTGTAGTTACATTTCACTTATATTTCTTCCGAATAAAATGTGAATGCTAATCATTTTTAACTGGAATTGTCATTCACAAACTCCTTAATATAATATCGTAATTAAATGCGTTAACACTGTAATAAAACTGTTAAACCTAACATGTGTATTGTCTACACGCCGGGGCGTCCAATCCAGTGCTTGCTGATGTACGTAAGTTTATATAATCAGATATGTTAAACGTATTATTTATTAATTTATTTTCAGGCTGTATATATTCGTCCCAGTGTGTTTATTGCTGGGGATATTTGTTCTTCTGTTCCTGATATTCTTCTTCCATTGTTGTATCAAAAACTGGATGCCCAGCCTTTTACATATAAACAGAAAATTCGGCCCAGCCGCATTGAAGTTCAAAAAGAAAGGATCCGTGGCAACCGGAAGCGTTTAGAGTTGTTTTTGGGACCAATAACAAATAAACATAAAGTTGAACTTCAGCTATACCAGCAGAAGAGAAACCTCATTATACAGAACAGAACAGAACACATATTTTATTTCACTTAAGGGGTGTTGCGGCAGTTTATTTAACCGAGGATATATTTATAGCAACACCGATGCTATTATCACAACCCAATAGTTTTGTTATCAGAATCATTACAAATTAATGACCGAGTAGATTCATAATAGGTACTAAGTGGTTCGATCCCAGGTGCGGTTAACTTTTTTTATTTTTTTTCTTTCTTTTATTTCATTCTTGTTTTTTTTTCCTTGAGCTCTTTAGTCCTGTTGTTCACATTAATCAATTTAAAGCATTTAATCAGAAACTTTAAAACATGCCGAAATCTGTCAACAAGTCCCTGTTATTGATGATAAAGGTCGATTTTGATACTGTATGGTCGTATGTTTGTGATTAAATATTGTATTAGTGTTGTGTTTTTTTAGTAAGCCGTTGTGATCCCAATTAAGATTGTAAACAATATATAATTTTTTTGCATATCTCTAACAGTCTATGTTCCGGTACTTGGGTTTCGCCTAATTGCTGTATTGTATGAAATTTGACACAGACGGTAGGGATAGTTAAACAAAAAAAAAACTGTTAAAGTGCGGTGACCCCCTTTTTTTATTTTTGTTTTATGATAATAATACGTAGACGAACATATTTCAGCAGTTTCGCAAAAAGTTATTAGATAGAACTTTTTTAAATTCCATTTTTGTGGTTAAAATAGTAAAAAATTGACTTTTTTTTGGGTGACATAAAAATTATAAAAATTAAATTTCTTAAAATTTAACTTGTGTTCTCCATTTTTTGGTAGTTTGTGGTTTAATTAAATGGTATATNAATGAAAAAATAGACGTTGAGTCAGGTAAAAATAAAATTATCTCTTTTTTTAAAGCATATTAAACAGAAAATAGCTAACTTCCTAAGCGTTCCTTTATTAATACTATTCAAAAGTGTCAAAAATGTGTGCATACTTGGTCTAACTGAGAAGTATACGATGGGGTGTATCACGTATGGCAATGAACCTGTCGCCAAACAGTGAGACACAAAAACAAATAAGTTCTTCGACCTTAAGTCTGTACGATACAATCAAATAGACATTGTATCTGTGGTGTGAACATACTGGGGATTGACCTCACGCTTGTTAACCCTGATGAACGGAGAAATAAAGTTGTTAGATTTATGTCAATGATATCCTCTGACATAAAAATGTGAACCTACAGCTCTATTTGCATAAGCGGGTGTGGACTAATTAATAATGTAAGTATTCGAATCAGCGTTTAATCTACGGTGCTGGCAAATGGAATATACCTGGTCTTGGGAATTTAAGTGTAGTTTTAAAGCCAACTGTATGCAAGTGTTTTTAGTGTAGCGACAACGATCTCTAATTCTAACTTGTATCACTCGGCCGGCATTACTGAAGATGCACAGTGTTCGTATTAAGGCAAACAACTGCTTTTTTATAAAGGAACGAGGGAACTGCAGACACATTATCAGGAGAAAAAGTATTGTTACCACGTGATAATCTATCTGTCCCTACTGACAAGTTACCAATTTCCAATATAATTCATATTACTTGCACGATTTCAACAACACACCACAATTATTAGGCCAAACCGTGGATTTTAAAAGAATGATACATGCTTTCACAACACCGATAATGCTATCAAATCAAAGGGTCATGTAACCAATTAAAGCGATATAACCTAGTTTGAGTCCATGTTAATGACACCTATACATGAAAATCGACGCATTGCTATTAGCAATAATTAGTATCGCATCCAGAGGGACTTCGTCAAATTAAATGCGAATTTCGAAACGATTATTAGACTTTCCATGCAGCGTGAAAATAAATTTGGCGCTCGTGGCCACCAAATTCAAATTTTAAATGTATTGAGTATTTGCTCCCACGACCATTTCAAAAGCAGTTTCAGATTATTATGCCCGACCATTAAATCTGAGTGTTTCCTGTTCTTACATGTTTTTGTAAAGCACAATCCTTGTGCAATGTTAATTTTGTCAACTATCTAATGTGTAATAACTATGTTGAACAAAATAATATATCAGACTTAAGAATTAATTTGTCAATGTTTATGTAAAATGGAAATTTACTTTTACCGAATCATTTTTTGAGATGTTTGTGAGAGTAGAGTGTATATCAATCACAGGAATAAAATGGAATGTTCTTAATCGGCTGACTTTCACGTAAAATGAAGAACAACCAGGGTTTTATGTGTTTTACTATGAAACGTAGACTTGAAAGTAGTGAAATTGTTTTTCCTAGTTGTTATATTGTGTGGTCGGGCTATCAGTGCGTTTTCATGTATAAAGTTAACTGTCAAATGACATTTAGTCTTGTAAATTATTGTCTGTAAAGTTGTTCAGTTACGTCTGGACGATTGTGCCAGACAGCCGGGTTCAAAAGATAGCGATAGCATGCCATGAACATGGTTGCATTTGAAGTGCATCAATGTGACGTAGTACTGTTAAGTTCGTTTTATCTAACGACGCCACTAACAACAAAGGTGGGAAATCACAATCTGGGTCTCGCTCTGTGAAAAGGGGGTTTAATGCATGTGCGTTAAGTGTCGTCCCAGATTAGCCTGTGCAGTCCGCACAGGCTAACCAGGGACGAAACTTTCCGCTTTTATTGTATTTTTGGTTTAAAGAAAGACTCCTCTTGACAAAAATCCAGTGTAGGCGGAAAAAGTCGTCCCTGATTAGCCTTTGCGGACTGCACAGGCTAATATGGGACGGCACATTACGCACATGCAAATGCAGAAGTCCTTATTATCGGTCGCCGTTGAGACTTTGCCGTATGGTATGTGCCCGAAATCGGACGGATATTTATCAGTTGCATGCAAGAAGTTCCATTTAAGAAACCTTGACCTTAGTCAACGCTGTTAATGTGTTCAAAGTATTATATTAAACCATTTGTCCTTGTTAATCGCCACATCGCGCATAAGTTAGCTTTATATATAAGGATTGTATGATTGATTTTTTTTATTACAAAAAACAAATTGGTTAATTAAAACCTAAAACAACAATTCAAGTTATTTAAGAACCCATTTTATTTGTGTCGGTTCTGTGACATTACGTGCATGCGACATTTTAATGGGTGCAGCTGTTTAAGTCCTTCATCTCTTGCAAGCCTGGTTTGGAACAGGAAGCCTTAGCGAGTTCGCACCTATAATTAAATATAATATACATTTAAATAATAATTGTTCATGTATATTACGCTTGCATATCGTTTTATTTATATTAGTTTTTAATTATAAATATCTTATATTAAGCAAGAAAATTACGTCATAAAATTAATAATGTGTCAACGCTGGGGCGATGATAGCATAATATACTTACGTTATAAAAAATCATTTATATGAAGACGACCTTATTCTATGGACAATTTTTTCCAATCATGGGCTTATATTTACGTTGGTCAACAGTGTCAAATGTTAACATAATGAAATCTTTGTGTAGGCAGACATTTGGGCAAATATCAGTTAATGTACTAGTTAAGAGTAATAAATTACCATCAATTCATGCAAATAGTAAAGGTGTTTTCAAACCATTGAGGTATTTTTATTGCATGACAACATTAATAAGTTGTCATACAATCTGGTATTGAACACAATAAAAGAACAGATACTTACATACATTGAAACCAAGTAGTTATGTACTTACTCATTGGGGTAGTATGAACCATCGGACCCGCAGACGACAGTGAAGCCCGTGTTGCACGTGATCGACGTCAGATGCTGACAAAACACATGTACAATCATATCCTTCATTGGCGTTGTTGTAGCGGTGATTCCAGTGGTCGTTGTGCCAAGTATTGTTGTTGTTGTAACCTATTTAATACATTTCGTATCTTTAAGGTGGGTACTACGTGATTGCTGATCATAAGGTCACCATTGTACGGTAATGTTGAAATACAAGAAACCATTGCAGATAAGCATGATAATCACAAATAAGGACGGGGTTTCAAGTATAATCGGTAAGTGACCTGATATATGAGAAAGTGGGCGGAGCTTATTTGTGTTATTGGGCAGTGGTATAATAACAGTTAAAATTATTAGAGTAGCCTCTCCAAAGTAATTGTTCACAAGTGGCATACTAAAAATCAATAATTCGAACATTCAATTGAAATTGTAGCGAGTCATCACGCTAAAGATCATCTAGAATCAAGTGATCATACCGGCAACATAAGAGTGGTAGTCATATGGCTGGTAATTATTGGAGCTGTTGTAGTAGTGTCATGGATCCCGATTGTGGTAGCAGAGCCTACGGGACAATGCCCCAAGAGCGACATTGTAAGAGTGGCATCAGCGCAGTGCGCCTTGTGAAACCCACAGCTAGCAACAAATTAGTGGTATTTGCATTTTTTTAATTGCATAATTTAGTTCGCTGTTCAAACACAAATAATAGATGTACAATGCGTCAGAATTTTTTTAAACGTCTTAATGGGGAAGAATGCTTACTGAGTAATGAGCTATATTTCGTAGTCCTTATTTTGATCCGTGGTCCTTAATGCGTTTACATTTAAAACACATGTTTGACAAATGGAGCAATTAAAGGGTCACGAAAAGAAATCCGAATTGAAGCACCATTAACATTGAATATACGATTTTACGAATTAATAAAACAAAACAAGAATATAAATTGTCTGAGACTTTTTTCGTTAGGAATAAATCGTGATATTGTTTTGCGGGAGAGATGGGAGGGGACCGACACTTACAATGAATCATATGTCACTCCATTGGATCCACAAATAACCTCTAAAGGATTGGGCGTGCATGTCTGTAAGATAGCAGTGACGCAGATTGCATGTTCGCCCGCACTCAGGTTGTGGTCGATTCCTTAGAAAACATACATTTAATCATTATATTTAACTTAACACCAGTATATATCAGTAAAAGTGTTAACATATCATTATAAAATGCCCAGTATTCACGCATGTTGGTTTTGGTGGCTTACTAAATGATAGTGTCAACCATCGTTGCCAGCACCTTGCTTTGAAAACATTTAAAACATTAATAAATACCAAAAACACAACCCTACTATCATACTGAAAATAATGAAATTATTTTGGTAAATAATGAAATTATTTTGGTACATACAGAATGCATATTTAAAGAATGCCACATTACAACAAAGATTAAAATGAATGTTATAAAACTATTTTTTATGAATTGAATACATAATATATATTGTGTAAAATTAAACATCGTAACCAGTTCTTAATTCCCTCTAAGATGCATATAGTGTTCCACAAGGAAGAGTGTGAATTATGATTCAATATCACATGGTGTATATTTGAGACCTTACCTTGTATCGGAGAGGACCACGAGGTACACGTTCCTTTGTGCACTATAGAAATAACATGAGCGCCATGAGGGTCCCTAAGTGTCCGACATCTTGCTTTGGCGAACTCGCATCTACAATATAGTTGAATTAAATGCTCAGAGGTGAAGTGTTGAACTTTATTCGGAAAATCAATCCCTTTATGTTCTCAGTAGAGATTTCTTTTTTTTTTGTAATATCAATGCATTTTTAAATATAGTTAAGTGCATGACATGACACTGGTTACCATAGTACATCATCCAAGGGGTAACGAAAATAGCAATAAATGTTCTGGAAATTATTAATTTGAAATTATAAACAAATCCTTTCTCTCAGTTTTGATGGTTTTGAATCCCACAGTTGTCATGGGACGAAACCGAAGAGTGTCTAAAAGGTGCAGAGTTAACCTGAGAGACACTGGAGGTATCTCGAACAGTTTTGAGGAAAATGATGCTTGAATATTGGTTGGTTTATCAAACATTCAGTATGCGATTTACAAAGATCAACAGCAATGAGACTTCTATTAAACGTATATTCACAGCTCCGTTTGCCAACTTTTCGATTTTTTTTTTATATTTGACGGATTCGAGCCATTATAGCACAGTTATGCCAATTTATTACCTATCAAATTATCGTTTCAATTGAACTCACGTGTTTTCATACGTGATCCGGTCACTTCCACATACAGGTTCGATCACAAGACCCTGTAAGTCCTGGCAGTTGACATCGTGTGTATGATCACAGTCCTTTGGATCAGTCGTTACTAAAGCCACGTCTATACACTGCTGTGGGTCACGGTGGCAGTCCAAGTGGTGGGGTGGAGGATCATGATGTGCCGCTGTGCCAATATATGAACAAAAGCTACAGTACAAATTCAAATAGTGATAATTACCACCAAAATATACAAAAAGAGACAATTCAGGACGATCTTTTAAGACTTTGACTGTATACAATAAGGAATCCAAAAAAAGTGTAAACATTTCTTCGTTTCATTCAGTTAGTTTGCGCCTGATGCTGCAATAGATAAGGAGCGGAGTTTTCACTTCACTACTTCTTAAGTTATCTGCAAGAGTACTTTCATTCATTATTGTTATTTGATTAGTGCACGTGTTACTATTCAAAATATTATAAATGCATAGTTAATATTTTAAAAATAACGTTTCTTTTACAATTTATTAAAAGCAATAAATTAAATTCAAAAAGGAGAATCGTATATTCTGATATTAGGTCAATTGGTTTAATTGTAAGTACATATGCTAAATGGAATAATAAATTATATTAAGCTTGTTTTAAGCATATATTGTTAAAACATATATTGATGAAAACCCCGAAACAAGAAGGATTACCTGACACAAAACCAATTGCAAAAATCAGATACAGCAGAGCCATGATTCCCGTGTCGAATGCAGACGTCTTGTTCTGTAAGATAAGAACGACCTTTGTCTGGTTCAATCGTAATGGTGTACAGCCACAATCTCTGACGTATGTAAAGTGCTTTGATTGATTACAAGTTCCCATTCTACCTTTTAAAGCCCCTATAACGCTCAAAATCAACGAGTATTTCGTAAAATAAAGTTAAAGCGCCATTACTACTCAAAATCAACGATAATTAAAATGGAATTAAATATGCAAAAAAGAATAATAATAAGAACGAGCATTTTGTATCGACAAACATCTATGTTACCAGACCACATCTGACGGTGACAATTGCCGTAAGGATCATTGATTTTTAATTTAATTTTCGTTGATTTTGAGTAGAAATGGGGCTTTAAATGATACCATGTAAGTGTTCGTGTGTCGCATGAATAGATATCGTTGCGAGAAATTAAAATGGAATTTTGTGTGCCCAAAAAAATATAAAAACGAGCATTTTGTATCTACAAACATAAAAATATATGTTACCAGACCGCAACTGGCGTTGAAATTGAGGTTATTGCTATAAGGAACACTGATTTTTTATTGGTTAATTTTATTTAACGAAATACTGTACGAAATTTTCGTTGATTTTGAGTATTAATGGGGCTTTTAAATTTTTGCAACTCATATACATATTTCTAGAGGCATCACAACTTTCGCTTTTTATATTTTGTTTTGTTGAGCGAAACGGAAAGATGGGAACTCTACAATTTATCACAGATGCAAAGCATTTATTCATATTCAATCTATGTTACACGTCATACAATATCGGTTAAAAATCGTTCAAAATAAGACCTCAAGTATGGTTTCATAATGGGTGATGACCCATTATCGTGTACTTTTATTATTATATGTAGTGTGTATGTCGAACACCATCCCTGAATACATGTGATGTATGCACTCAACCTGTCACAGTCTTTGAAGGGTTTTAACTAAGCATTTTCGGTTTAAATCGATGTTACGGCTAAATTAATATTAACCCTAGCTTAGAATACTCAGAAAATATAAACATTCAAATCAACTCAATGAAAATAAATACAATTAAATGGGGTGTGTTCATGCCAAAACACATACGTACATCACACTCACATTATAAGCAATACTTATGCATTGGAGATAACAGTTGTATGATATAACTTATCAGAACATCTGAAAACCATTGACCATTTTATAAATGTCAGCACTATGGAATCATGCAGGTTCTTGCTTTATTCAAATATAACAGCTTACTCACACTTCGTGACATAATACCACAAATCATCACGATACTAAAAACTTGCAACACGTTTCATGACTAGTCTTATCAACTTCCTAGTTCTAAATACTTTGATGCCATAGTATGCAAAACTTTTAATTTACTCCTGACCATTATTTTGTATACGAATTTTTGTTTAAATGTTTAAAGGCTGTTTTGTTTTTGAGACATCTCAGGTTTAATGGGGTTACGAAATAAAATAAATAAATAAATCTGGTAACATAGATTTAACAAGATACAAAATGCTTTATTTTTATTTGTTGTGGTACAATATATTCAACACATGTTCATTTGGGTCCGTGTATATTCCGTCTTTTCCTTTTTCGTTTTGCATTCGACAAAACGACACATGAAAATCAAACGCACATTAGTTCATATACCGATTTTCTAATAATGGAAACAAAAACAAAATACGAAAACAAAATTAACGTCTTCATATCGTTTTTCGTTGAACTTACTATAAAAACAAACACGATATGTATTTCCCTGTTCATATTTCGTTTCAATCTACATATAACGAAAATCAATGGCTTAAACTTCAAACGGATTGTTTGGTCCCATTTACCGTTTTTGGTTTAATATTACGGTTTACAAAAAACGAAAAACGAGTGGCGTTGTGCAAAGATCTATAAATAATCATGTTTATTCATAGATCTTTGCGCTGTGTCCATGTCTTTTTTCCTTTACAAAAGAATAAATCAATAATTTCCATAAGCATGGCTTCTAACGTGCTTTTTTCGGGGAGGAAAAAACATGCCGCAAGGGAAGAAGACGCGGGTATTATCAGTTGTTTTTCCAGGTATTTGTCTTAATTAAAATGATCATAATTTTGACATCTGAATGTTTTCCAACGTGCCGGTTTTTCATGCCGATCCAGCCGATAAGATAGGGCTATAGTTAGCCTCTTATGACACGTCTTGTTCTTTTCCCATTTGCTATGTCAATTCAGTACTCATTTTACAAACAAATAATCATTTTAATCCTATTATCAGGGGGACGTCCTTACATTTTTAGAGCTGTAATACCCCTTCCCCTGAGTCCCTTATTCCTTTTAGGTAATACCCCTAAGACCCGCATGACATTTTAAGCAGAAACTAATCGGCGGCTGCTAACATGTCCCCTATGTTTTTACTTTGAACGTCACCTTACACAAGAGAAGTTAGTATTGCCACTATTAAAAAAAAAGAACAGGACAAAAGAATATCGTTTTAATCTTATGAAACGGTAAAGTGAAAAGTGTATTTTATATAATTTCCCATTTGTTTGATTAAGAACAAATACATGTTACATTTAACAGCTGCACGGTGATATGTCTAGTGATTACAGCTCTAAAACAAGAGTAACAACCCAACACCCTATATGAAACCGTTGGCGCTTGAAGCAAATGTAATTAACTTAAATAATATGAATACATATGTCAGTTTAATAACTAATTTAACAACATATGTAATGTTCCTGAAAGAGCGCCCAAGATTAAGTTAATGCTAACAAAATATAAACCTTCCAATGATAGTATAACGCCGCTTAATCTTTTTGCCTTTAAACGTTACGATACATAAAGAAGGCGAATATCATGCGTCACGTCTATAGAAACTGCTTTCACGCGTTGAAATGTTTCATTTAAGACCCTGGTTGTCTCCTAAAATGAAACTCGAATACCATTATAGAAAATCGTTTACATCTGTAACAATACGGGTTTGCTTTGCTGAGTCAAGGGTATATATGAAGAACGCGCCATCAAGCGTTCGCTTGCATGATCTGTTAAAGAACATGTATTTTAAATAAATTTATTAATTTGTAACAATGTCAAGTTGTTACTTATAAAGTATTTAAAATAATGGACTCTACTTAGCGATGATTTTTCTGATATTTGAATGTAGTGGTCTCCCAAAGTGTTTCAAATAATTGTATAATTGTTATAGGCAAATTTTCTTTATTCTATAAAGTGTAACATAGCTGCAGGTCCAACCATAATTTCATAAATAGAAATAGTTGTTTTAATAGTATGAGAAAATGTTAAAAAGTTTATTTACACCAATAATTATAATTCAATTACAGATAATGTTAATGATATGAGTTACAGATATTATTGATATTATAATAGGAACGATGAAATGTTTTAATAATATGAGAAAATGTTAAAAGGTTTATTTACATTAATATTTATAAATAAGATAACTAGTATAATTAAATCTTATATCATAATAATATGAAGAACATATTTGAATATTAGAAACAATAATAACGTAAATGAAATTTAGAAATTTAATAACAAATCTTTAATGATTATAAGATTTTCTTGCATGTACATACTTTGCTTTCATTGTAAAATAGCCTCAATCAAACGATTTGAAAGGTCAAAGATAGTATATTTAGATATATGCACCTGCTACTG
>VMBQ01001117.1:81534-137967 GCA_007657795.1 Dreissena rostriformis | reverse complement strand
GTGTAACATAACCGCGTATGCATAGTAATTATTCTTATATCATAAATATTATGTTACAGAGAATGTTATTAATATGATAGGAATACTTAGATGTTTTAATTATGTAGAAAATGTTAAAAGTTTATTTACACCAATAATTATAATTCAATTACAGATAATGTTAATGATATGAGTTACAGATATTATTGATATTATAATAGGAACGATGAAATGTTTTAATAATATGAGAAAATGTTAAAAGGTTTATTTACATTAATATTTATAAATAAGATAACTAGTATAATTAAATCTTATATCATAATAATATGAAGAACATATTTGAATATTAGAAACAATAATAACGTAAATGAAATTTAGAAATTTAATAACAAATCTTTAATGATTATAAGATTTTCTTGCATGTACATACTTTGCTTTCATTGTAAAATAGCCGTAATCAGCGATTTGAAAGGTCAAAGATAGTATATTTAGATATATGCACCTGCTACTGAGAGACGTTTATTTTAGCAAGGTATTCAGTTGATAAAATGATCAGAAATATTGACACGGAAATTCTAATCATGTTAAGCTATTTTAATCCCCATTATTCTATACCGGTCGAGGGAGCATTATCATAACCTGTTATGATAGACTCTACAAACTGATGCAACGAGAATCTTAATCCGTGTAAATTATCTCTCAGTACGGTACATTAAATAGTCGAATCAGATGTTTAAGAGGATTAGTAAATAAATGGGTTTATTCTTGAAAATTAATTCGTTCCCGGGGAACGTCTTGTTCGAACAACGTCTTGTTCGAACAACACCCAACCAATCGGTAAATAACACGGGTGTTCTGTGCAGCACTTTGACCAATCAAATATGTTGTAAAGATTATCTTTATTTTAGATAATTGTATATTTGAATATAAAACAAGGTGTTGAAGTAGAGAGAGGCAGACTCTGCGGATAGATTTGACAATCAGATATAGCGGTCACGCTTTCGTGTCGTGGCGGCCACGTTGGCCCGCCACGCTGTTAGATTGCATTGCACGAACATTAACAAGCGTTGTGTTAGAAAATACTAAACGGAAATAAATCGAGATGAAAACTCTGATGAACTGGTGTTTGTTACTATGTGTCTCCAACGAACAATATTATTAATTACGTCACAAAAGGAAGCACACAAAAAACATGCTGATACAATTTTAAAAGAACTCAGTTAGTAAACCCATGGCTTAAGGCATTAAATCCTTTGCTCTGAACTTAACAATAACATAGAGTGTTACATTCAGGACCAGTATCGCACCCTTCATTTGCAACTTGTTGCAAATCACTGGTTCGATGCAAGAACTGTGTGGATACCTGGTACAAGAGCCCACCGCCAGCGAGAAACCCGAAGTGTAGGAACCAAGGCGACACACGACTTGTCGTATCAGGGCTTCATGATGCCGTGCATGCCCCAAGAGGAATTGTTCACCATACTAATTCAATGTTTATTTTTAGCAATAATGTGCAGTTTTTTCATGTCTTAAACAGATATGAATACATTGTAGTACATAATTCGATTGTTTCAATTACTTGAAGAAAAAAGCTACGCTGAACAAAGATATTTTATTGTGAAAAGGTTATTGAAATGCATGCAATACATTAAATCAAATCCAATGATTTGAAAAAAAAGCAGATATGTACATTGGTATCATAATATAACGTTACTGTTCAATCTTCCATTAGACTAGCCAACAAGAGCTGTGCCAAGACTCGTATATTCTCCCTTTATAATAGTGTACATTTTATGATTAAAATAATAACAAAGGGAGGAAACTGCGCAAGAAGATACATCAACAGTTATCTCCCAAATAAAGTTGCGCAGCGCCCCTCGTTTTCCGTATATCGTTTTATCATAATAAGAAGATAAGAACGGTAAATGGGAGCAGGCACTTTGTTTCAATTTTCAAATATTGATTTTGTAAAATTAAAGTGGAAACGGAATATGAATACGGCAACAGGTTTCGTGTTTTTTAATTAGGAAAACGAAAAACGATTTAAATAAGTATTTTTTTGTTGTTTTTGTTTCGGTTATAAGAAAATAAGAACATGAACTTATATGCGTGTATTACGTGTTTCGTTTTAACGTTTTGGCAGAACAGTTGATGATATAGATTGTTAAGGCCATCTGTCGTGGTCGTGTAACTGTCTATGTCCAAAATGTTAAAGCCCCATAACTACTAAAAAATAAACGGAAATTTAGTAAAGTATTTTGTTAAATAAAGTTACCCAATAACAAATCAATGTTCCTTATAGCAAATAGCATTTTAATTTCCCGCACTGATCTCTATTCATGCGGCATACGAACACTAAAATGGTACCATGTAAGTGTTTGTGTGTCGTATGAATAGATATCGTGGCGGGATATTAAAATGGATTTCTTTTTATGGCACAAAAAAATAAAAACGAGCATTTTGGATCTACAAACATCCATGTTACCAGACCACATCTGGCGTTAAAAGTTTGGCTATAGCTATAAGGAACATTGCTCTTTTTTTTATTGCGTAACATTATTTTACGAAATATTGTTTGAAATTTTCGTTGATTTTTAAGTATTTAATGGGCCTTTAAACGTAATATTTATTTATTTCTGTTCAGGCTGTATATATTCGTTCCAGTGTGTATATTACTGGGGAGGTTAGTTTTTCTGTTTCTAATGTCCTCCTTCCATCGTTGTATCAAAAAGCCTTTTACATATAAACATAAAAAATAGACCCAGCCGCGTTGAAGGTTAAGTAGAAAGGATCCGTGGCAGCCGGAAGCGTTTAAAGTAGTTTTTGGAACCTATAACAAATACACATAAAGTTAAACTTCAGCTACACCAGCAGAAGAGAAACCTCATCATACGATGCGGTCCTTTGCTTATGGTAATAAACCAATCGCCAAACAGTGAGACACAAATCAAAGCGGTTCTTCGAACATAAGTATGTAGTATACAATCAAACAGACATTGTATATGTGGTGTGAACATGCTGGGGATTGACGTCACGCTTTTGTTTTCCCTGCTAAACGGAGAAATAAAGATGTTGGATTTATGTCAATGATATCCCCTGACATAAAAATGTGAATATAAAGCTCTCTTTGCATAAGTGGCTTATTAACACATGTATGCCTAGCGTCTACAAAAAAGGCCTAGGCAAACAGCGTAGACCCAGATGAGACGCCGCATAATGCGGCGTCTCATCAGGGTCTACGCTGTTTGCTTAAATGAATTTCTGTAAGAAATATTCTAAATATAGAAACAAATATACTAGACATCCCTAATTTCGGAAATAAATTGATCCAATTTAGAAGGATGGGAGAGTCCACTAGGCATTTATGGGTTAATAATGTAAGAATTCGTTTCAGCGTTACAGATACAGTGTTTGATATGCAAAGTCCTGTGAATTTAAATGTAGCTTTAAAGACAACTTTATGCGACTGTTGTGTGGTTTGAGTGAGCAACTTTGATTTCTTATTCTGGCTGGTAATAGGATATCACTCGGCTGACATTTCTGAAGGTTTGCAGATTTTGTTACCAGAAAACATCTCGTTTCGAAATTTTGGCTTTTTCTATAAGGAACATTGATTTTTTATTGGGTAACTTTATTTTACGAATTACTTTCCGAAATTTCCGTTGATTTTTGAGTATTAATGTTAGTTTAAGGCAAATATCTGTGTTTTGTTATGTAACGGACGATGAAACTGCCAATACGTTATCAGGAGAGAAATTAGTGTTACCATCCTATAGTCTGTCCATACAGACAAGTGCCCAATTTCCAATATAATATTGAACTATTTAAACATCATACCACACTTATTAGGCCAAACAATGGATTTTAAAAGAATCATACATGCTATCAAAACACCGCTTATGCTATGAAATCAAAGTGTCATGTAACCAAATAAAGGGATATACCATAGGTTTTGGCCTATGTTTATGACAAATCAAATAAATTTTATTTTGAGTCGGCAAGACAATAACAAATAACATAAGATGTGAAGCTTTTGAACCGACTATACAATAACTGTAAACAGTAATACAAGAGTAAAAAAAACTAGGTAAAAGAAAGACAATTACATGGATATAGAAATACAAATACATAATCAATCAATGCAATTTAAGGTATACAACACAAATCAAACTTGACATATTCCTGACTTTCCTGCTGGTTTTGCCCTAGGAGGGGAAATGAAAGACACGATATTATCATCATCATGGCACGCATTGGGTTAGATATATTTAAAAACAATTAAATATAAGGATATAGATTTGCTGGACCAGAAGCAGAGTCCATGCAAGAAGTTATTTATAATGAACAGGAAGTAATAAAGCATGAATGGAAACCAAAAGAAATATAAAGAACAATAAATGTACATATACAAACACAAATAAAACAATATGAAAGTTTAAAAACTGTGAATGAAGCTGCTGATCTATTCCTGTGGATAGGACTAACTGAAATAAGAGAAAAAATAATTAAAACACTGAACACAAAAAGAAACACAAAAGTTCGACGAGATAGAACTTATCTAAGAACGAATATCACCTCAAATCAGATTGGGGTGAACTGATCAGCAGCTTTCTCACAATAAAACAAGTAACATAGCGAAAAGCAACAAGACTATGAGCATTCACAGGCAAACTAACATACTAAAGCAACATAAAATTCAAAAGCAAAAATAAAATACAAAAGCAGAAATAAGGACAGCACAAACAACCGATGAACAAAACAACGCAAACAGTGTGGCATGCCGCTCAAGATCTGTGTGCCAGGTATGCGCGCCTAAGTGACATTGCATGCTGACACGTATATATGCAAGTCGACGCATTGTCATTAGAATAATTAGCAATAATTATAATAGCATCCAGGCGGACTTCGCCAAACATATTATGTGGCATCAGAATCGATATTACAAATTCCGAAACGACAATTAGCCTAACTATTGGAGTGGCAAATGCCGCCTCTGCCGGCAATGTAACTACTTCCTTGATTATTGTGTGCATGTACCTGTTATTATGTGATACCAATTAGTTTTACTGTAATGTAACAAAGTGACTTCTACACGTTTTGATAAAAAAAATATGCATTTAAAAAATATCTTCTTTATATTACTAGCTGTATTAATATGATTTCGTGTGTGTGAACAAATAGGTAACATGTACAACGGAGAGAAGAAAGGTTCCACAGAAAACCGAAGCAACGGAGAGGATACGGTTACACGCATAATATTTAATTTAGTAATACTGAAAAAATTAACAGTGTCTGCAGCATAAGTGACTTTTACTTCCAGGTAATGCAAAGAGCATGTATTGTCGGAGTGCATAAGGCATTCCGTTTTCACTACCTGTGGCGTAATGACGTCATGCCTCATGTGCGTGAAACTCATTGAAAGTAGATACTTGCCGAATTCTTGTACAACAACAACACGTGTTGTCAGTTTATCGCCAGCAATAGTTTATTGCAATACAGCCATTAACATGGTCAAACAGTAAGTGCTTTATTATATTGTATAAATTGTTCAGCTCATTATGAATGAGTTCAAGTTTTGTGTGATTTATACAGTATGAGGGTAAAACAGATAGATATAAGGGAAAACACAGGAATTAATAATAAAACGTTTTTTCATGTAAGTTACATTGTAAGCGGCGTTATATTTCATTTTTTTTTTCTTTATGTGTAAAGGTGATGTCAGTTAGTAGACAGCAACTGTGTTTAGGGGATGCTATATTTTGTGTTTATAAAGAAAGAAAACTACAACAAATGCAACACAATTTGGATTTGGTGTGCATTAATAATATACGCATATCTTATATATATATATAATATATATATATTATAATATATATTAAACAATACATCAACGTGTCGGAGTAATAAGTTTCAAGGTAAACAATATCAAGTCCGTTTTTGTAATATTTGTATATGTTACGAGTAATAATCTTGAGCCTCACTCTGTGAAAAGGGGGTTTAATGCATGTGCGTAAAGTGTCGTCTCGGATTAGCATGTGCAATCCGCACATGCTAACCAGGGACGACACTTTCCGCTTTTGTTGTATTCTTCGTTTAAAGTAAGACTCTTCTTGACGAAAATCCAGTTAAGGCGGAAAGTGTCGTCCCTGATTAGACTGTGAGGACTTCACAGTTTGTCTGGGACGACACTTTACGCACATGCATTAAACCCCCTTTTCTTAGAGCGAGGCTTACTTCTATTGTTCTTGTTTTACATATGTGATTTACCGGTGTTTACTGACGATGAGCTGAATTCACCGTTCCAAAACGTCTCACAATAAGGCCATTATTGCAAATTATTGGTTCACTTAAGCAGCATCATTGGAACAAATGTGTTTTTGACATACAAATGCTGAAGAACGCGATTGTGCGTCCATTTTGTATAATTTGAAGCAAGTTATACGTTCAACAATTAACAAGATTGTTTTCTATAAAATTGTGTGTTGTAAATCGTTTTGTATTGCTATCGCCCCAGGAGCACATTGATATGTTTTAATATAATTTATACAATTAAAATTAAAACATTAGTTCCATAACATTTAATAATTCGACTTAATGTTAAAATAGTTTATAGTTTGGTACCATATTAAGTGTTCGTTTGTCGTATGAATAGACATTAGTGCGGGGTTATAAAATGGAATTTATTGTGACAAAAAAATAAAAACAAGCATTTTGTATCAACAAACATTTATGTTACCAGAAAGCATCTCGTTTTGAAATTTTCTATAAGGAATATTGATTTTTTATTGGGTAACTTTATTTTTCGAAATACTTTACGAAATTTCCGTTTATTTTTTAGTATTAATGTTACTTTAAACTGGAATTAAATATGCCAAAAAAAACAAAAAAAAATCATCTTTGTTACCTTACCACATCTGGCGATAAAATTGTGACAATGGCAATTAGGAACACTGATTTTTAATTGTAACTTTATTTTACGACATACTGCACGAAATTTTAGTTGATTTTGAGTAGTAATGGGACTTAAACAGAGCACTGACATTGAATGGCATGTCTTACGTAGAGAAATGTATCATTAATGATAATGTGTAATGAAAATATGCATAACACTGTTCCCTAAGAAATATCATATAAGAAAGGGTCTGTTCATAAATGGAACTAGAAATGTATCCGTTGCAAACACGCCCCCGACCCTACATTTCAGTTTTGTCTCAAAACTCTACTTATCTCGAAACATTCTTTACCGAAATAAATATGGAGTTGAGAAAATTCAACCACTGGTTAATTTGATTATAAAGTAAACTCCTTCTTACCACAATAATGTGCTTGTAAATGTTCAGCCCTCTAGCAGTAATAGTTTTGAAAATAGTGTCTTTTCCGCGCGAACATACCACCGGTAATATCGAAACAATCACAATCAAAATGTATAGATTCTCAAGTTTACATGCCTGGTTAATATGTTGGTAAAGTTTCAGCCTACAAGCAGCAGCACTTTCTCAGTTATGCGATCTTCACCTCACAAATGCCATTTTTTGTACAAAAAGGGGACATAAGTAAATCGATCGTCACTTGGTCAAGATGTATTAACAAAACACTTATGCACATATACAAGTAATACACAGAGCTTTGTTCATAGTTATAAACCGCCAAACATATCTGTGAGCACAGTCACTGGTTTCGGTTCATCATCTCACGTTTCAACACTCAAGACGAATCATTAGTTGGGTTATTTGTGTTTGTCAAAGTTACTCTTCCAGTAGTTTCGCTAAAAACACAAAAGATTACAAATGGATCGAACTCAAAATGTATAAGTGGATAGAATGTTGAGAAGACAAGTATCGTATACAAAAAGCATAAATATATCTCCGTAAAATACGGATTTATTACACATGTTTAATGTGCTATCCCGGATCTTGTTTTTTATAATTATTTTGAATGTCCAGACCACATGTTGCTTGAAAAGATAGAGGATATTTGTTGGAAACGGTGGAATATCGATTTTATTTCACGAGTGACCATAGAAAATCATATTTTCATGAGTGGCGCAGCCACGAGTGAAATTATATCTTTTTTTATGATCACGAGTGAATTAAAATCGATATTCCACCGATTCCAACACATTTTTTTTCATTTTATGCTCTTTTACCGTTTATTTACATTGTAAAAGAGTTAAACTGGAGAATTTCGCTGGAATTATGACGTCCTTTCGTCCAAAAAAACAGTGAAACAGTGAAAAATATCGATAATTTTCACTGTTATTTTTCACTGTTTGAAACAGTGAAATATCACTTTTATTTTACTGATATTTTTCTATAAACCACCGGAAAGCATAAATTAAATATGCGTACGACAAAGTGGTAAAGAGGTGAGCGCACGTCATTACATCATAAACACGATAGTAATAGTTCGTTTATATTTCTTCCGAATTAAATGTGAATGCTGATCATCTTTAACTCGAATTTGCATCAACAAAAATACTTAATATAATCTCGTAATTAAATGCGTTAACACAGTAATAAAGCTGTTAAACCTAACGTGTTGATAGTCTGAACGCTCTGGGCGTCCAATCTAGTGCGTGCTGGTGTACGTTAGTTTATATTATTAGATATTTTAAACGTTTACTATATTTATTCCTTTTCAGGCTCTATATATTCGTTCCAGTGTGTATATTACTGGGGATATTAGTTCTTCTGTTCCTGATTTTCTTCTTCCACCGTTGTATTAAAAAGTGGATGCCCAGCCTTTCACATATAAACAGAAAAATCGGCCCAGCCGCGTTAAAGGTCAAGAAGAAGGGATCCGTGGCAGCCGGAAGCGTTTAGAGTTGTTTTTGAAACCAATAACAAAAACACATAACTTCAGCTCCATCAGCAGAAGAGAAAATCCATTTTACGATTGGGTCCAATACGTATGGCAATGAACCAATTTCCAAACAGTGAGACACAAAACAAATAAGTTTTTCGAACATAAGTCTGTACGATACAATCAAAAAGACATTGTGTCTATGGTGTGAACATGCTGGGGATTGGCTTCACGCTTTGGTTATCCGTGCTAAAAGGAGGAATAAGGTTGTTGTATCTATGGCAATGGTATCCCTTGACAAACAAATGTGAACATACAGCTCTATTTGCATTAGCGGTTGTTGACTTATTAACAATGTAAGAATTCGTATCAACAAGATTCGTATCAACGTTTAAAATACGCCGTTTGCATATATAATACACCTAGTCTTGAATAAAAATGTAGCGTAAAAGTTAAAGTTAACAGACTGTTGTGTGGTTTAAGTGGAGCAACGATGATTTCTAATTATGGATGATAATAAGATATCACTCGGCTGACATTACTGAAGGTGCGCAGTGTTTGTATCAAGGCGAATAGCTGTGGTTTTATATCAGGGAACGCTGAAACTGCCGACAGATTATCAGGAGAGAAATTAGTGTTACTTTCCGATAGTCTGTCCATACAGACAAGTGCCCAATTTCCAATATAATATTTAACTATTTCAACAACATACCACACTTATTAGGCAAAACCATGGATTTTGAAAAAATCATACATGCTTTCCAAACACCGGTAACGCTATCAAATCGAAGGATCATGTAACCAATTAAATGGATATACCATATGTTTGGCCTATGTTTATGACGCATATATATGCCAGTCGTCAGGTTGCCATTAGCAATAATTGGCAATAATTATAAAAGCATCCAGGCGGACTTCGGCAAATAGATTTTGTGGCATCATAATCAATATTGTAAATTCCGAAACGATAATTAGCCTAAATATTGTAGTGGCATTTGCCGCCTCCGCCAGCAAAGAAACCACTTCCTTGATAATTGTGTTCAAGTACCTGTTATAATGTGATACATATCCTACAGTTTTACTTTAAAGCTACAAAGTGACTTCTACACGTTTTGATAAAAAAATATGCATTTCAAAATATCTTCTTCGTATTACTAGCTGTATTAATATGATTTCGTGTGTATGAACAAAGAGGTAACATGTAAAACGGAGAGAAGAAAGATATCACAGAAAACTGAAGCAACGGAGAGGATACGGTTACACGCGTAATATTTAATGTAGTAATACTGAAAAAATTAACAGTGTCTGCAGTATTGGTGACTTGTACTACCAGAGTATGCAAACAAAATACATTTCGGAGTCAATGAAGCATATTGATACACAATTCAAAAGTAAACATGAGTGGTTTGAGACTGTGTGAAATTCTTTCCTTTCATATGCGTTCACTATTGAATGTTTACGTTGAACAAGAGCGTTGTGACAAAGCTTAATGATGTATATGTTTCGAGCGTTGTACATGTTGAAACATCTTAGCTCATAAATGTTAATTTTCTTTTTTTTTGTATTATGCCTCCGTTGATGACATCATCCGTATATAACGTAGAGTGACAGGTACCGCAACGCAGAGGGTGCATTGTTTGTTATAACTATCGGAGAGGCTACTGAACCGATTTAACACCGTGCATAAGGCATTCCCTTTCACTACCTGTGGTGTCATGGCGTAATACCTCATTTTCGTGCAACTCATTGAAAGTAGACACTTGCAGAATTCTTGTACAACAACAACACGGGTTGTCAGTTTATCGCTCGCAATGCTTAAGTGTATTACAGACATGGTAACGCAATAAGTGCTTTATTATATTGTATAAATTGTTCAGCTCATTATGAATGAGTTCAAGTTTTGGGAAATTTATACTAGTGTGAAGTTAAAACATAAAGATATAAGAGAAAATTAAAAACAGAAATTAATAATAAAACGTTTTTTTTTGTAAATTACATTGTAAGCGGTGTTATAATAACCATTTGAAAACAATGAAGTGTATTGTGGAATATTTCAAACAATTATGTCTTTACGTGTTAAGGTGATGTCAGTCAATAGACAACAACTGTTTATGTGTTTAAGTAATGCTATATTTTGTGTTTAAGAGGAAAGAAAACTAAAACAAATACCATGTTTTAAGAATAACAACATATGAAATGGTGTGCATTAATAATATACACATATCTTATATATATTAAACAATATATCAACGTGTCGGAATAATCAGTTTCAATATAACGATATCAAGTCCGTTTTTGTGATATTTGTATATGTGACGAGTAAAATATTTGACTCTATGAAAAGGGCTGTTGAATTCCGATGAGCGAAATTCACCGTTCCAAACAGCCTCACTATTAGGCCGTTATTGTAAATAATAGGTTTACTTCAGCAGCATCATTGGAACAAATCTTACAAAAGGTGTTATGCAAATGCTGAAGAACGCGATTGTGCGCCCATTTAGTATGATTTGGAGCAAGTAATGCGTTCAACAAATAACAAGATTGTTTTCTATTAAATTGTGTATTGTTAATAGTTTTGTATTGTTATCACCCCAGAAGCACATTGATATGTTTTAATACAATTTATACAATTATAATAAAAACAATAATGGATTATTTATATGGCAATAGTATAAATAATGTTGAACAATTTATATAATGTTCATTGTTTATCCGAATTTTGTGATTTGGACATTTGTATAATCGTTCTTGTGGGTATTTTACGGTCAAAGAAACTAACATTTCAGAATCCTTATGCTTAAATAACACTTCTTAGAAAGTAATTACATCAACTGCGTTCTCCCGGTTCGTATCACGAGTAAACGGTAAATTTTTATACAATGTTTTACCCAACATTAAACATTTAAATATAAAAGGCGCAATATGTACGAACATACAACCGGTTATATCGAAACAAATAAAAATAAAAATGTATAGGTTCGCACGTTTTCATGGCTGGTTAATATGTAGGTAAAGTTTCAGCCCACAAGCAGCAACACTTTTTCAGTTATGCGATATGCACCCTTCAAATAGATTATGTTGTACAAAAAGGGGACATAAGTCTATCGATGGCGGAATAATCCGAACACAAATATAGTGGTACGTAAGTCTACATGTTGGTTTGAAGTAAATTTTCAGGTCTTTAGTCGAAAACGTTTTTGAGTAACGCGCGATGCAAGTTAAAATGTGTTATTTTAAATATATATAAACGGACAAAACCGTCGATAATATCAAAACAAATCAGAGTCAAGTTAGGGAGGTGAGCAAGGTCACATGCTGGCTACATTTTTTTAAGTTTCATACCACTAGCAGCAATAATAATGTTACGTCGTGCGACACAAAAATGTGACACACGAAAAGACGAATTGAGAAGGGGAAATCTATAGCCCCAACCCCTGTGAAAGTAAAGTGGGGATATACAAATTCACAGATTCTAAATTGAATTGAATAAATATATTATATTGGGAATTGTAATAAAAAAATCAACAACACAATCTTATCCGACCCAACTCTACTATTTTAGGCGTATTAGTGCGGGAAAAAAAATGGTGGACTTACCATGACAAACATTTTCCTTCGTGCAAGGCGGAATGATCGAGTGGTTTAAGCGTGTGTCATTTGATCAAGATGACCCGCGTTCGAATGCCGTTAAAGCATGTTTTTTTTTCATTTTAAAATAAATGTGTTTCTGCTTTTTTACATTTAGGTTATTTACATATATCCGTTACGGCATTAAATTCAAACTTCACAATAGACACCAAGTCGTTGAACAAGTCCCTTGTTTATTATAGGAATACCGTGAAAGATTAACACATAATTGCCTTTAAGCCTTTAAGCTTAATAACCATTTTTATCCCATTATCAGACATGCATTGACGGTATAACACCCCATGGAATAAACTAGCCTCTATCCCACCTTGTTGAATAAACCTGTCGCGTGATATTTTAAGATCATTTGTGGTTTTTTTCCCCAAAATTGGAGAATCTGCGTTTGTCAACTGCGGAAGAACAAAATCGTCAAAAATGCGATATTTGAACATTATTAATGTCAAAATGGAAGACATAATAGGATAAATGGCAAGCCTCGCGCTACCATGGTTCTTAGCCTCGCATGATAAACTTGATCTTTATCCAACACTCACATAATATTCTCTATTTATCCCATCTTCACCGCGACATTGACGGTATAACACCCCATGGTATAAACTTCTCTCTATCCCACCTTGTTGAATAGACCTGTCGCTCGCACGGACTACTTTTCAAATGACGTCATGCGATATGCGCTTAAATTAGGTCGATATTGTTTTGTTCATTGATCGAATTTTAAGGTCACCCATTCATTGGAAGAAAATATGCATATTTTGCAGACAAAATATATATGACATATTCAACAGAACAAATGTTGAAATAAAATTTAAAAATACACGATTTTTGTTTTGTTTAAAATTTCGGAGACTATTGTTTTCTACGGTCAAAGGGGAGCAACTCGAACTGACTCCGTCAAAGGGGAGCAGAAAATACATTGGGTGTGGCCCTGCTGTACAGTAAAAAGTTGTCTGCATTAAAATGTATTGGAAAAAAAAACATCAAATAAAGATAAACATTGAAATAAAAAAGATTTGTATGCAAAATATCTGAAAACACCTATGATTTCAATATTGTTTGGGATGATTTAAGTGAACAACAAGTTGAACCAGTAGTTGAAATGACTTTTGAACAGTTTAAAACGAATTTGGTTTTGATGCAGCTGAAATTGTTGATAAGTTGACTCCTTGGCAGACCCCATGCTCAATAACTTAGCAAGTGGCCAACCTTTAATTAATTATCAAATTTTGAAACAAATGAAACTCAAAATTCCAGTCTTCAAAGTTCCTTGTTTCACACTGAATTTAAAAACATAAATTTCGTTAATTTATTCTCATAATCAGGCATTTAATGGCTGATGTTGTTGGTGGATCATTTTCCCCGGTTCAAAAAGCATCACTCTTTCCCAAATCCAGGCTCAAATTTCCCAAATTTTAAATTATGGGAAATAAAGCGTCATATGTAAAATAAATGATAGTTTTCACCGCATTTTCCATATTGGTTATTTGTTCTTTGGCCAGAATGATTTGTTACTTGAATGAAGTTTTCACAACCAAGGAATCAAATTTTAGTCATAAAACTATTTTAGTTTTTCCAATTGACACTAAACATCCCATTTTGAGATTTAAGGTCTTTAAAAAAAAATATTAAAAAAAAAACATGAAGATTGATATAAATTTTTATCATGTAGATTATTTAGAAAATAATAGGTTAGTGTTGATTATTGATCAGGTTTATCATGCGAAGCTTAGAAAAAAAGCACGAGCTTTGGCGAGTGCTTTTTCGTTTTCGTGCCGAGCATTATAAACCTGATCTATAATCAACACTTACCTATTATTCTATTTATCCCACTTTTTATTCAGTAAACCTTTTTATTTAAACGAAATAAGTTTAACTGGATAATTTCGCTGGATTTATGACGTCATTTTATCGAAAAAATGACGTCATGTCGTGCCGTGGTTTATAGCAGAAATTCAATCAACGGGGCTTTAATCAACCGAATTCTCTGTAAAAGTGGGATAAAACATGATATGTTCCCATGAAACAATCAATTGCAAATAATACTGATGGGGTGACTATCATTTAAAGCTGCTGTAGATGGAACGGGGTACTTGAACTTTAACGAGTTTCAGACAAAAACCAGAACAGGTGAAAATGTGGCAGATGTGCGAAGAGTGACACCTAAGATGTTTTCAACTGGAGAAAATGATTCGAGAAACCCTGTTTTTATTTATAAACCGTATGCGCAGAAGCCGCCCATTGTTTTTTTCGGGACCCGAAGACCTCTATTTGGCACCGAACACAGTTTTTGGAAAAGATGGTTCCGGGAAAAGTGGTGAGGGGGAGGTGACTTGGTTTATCAGACAACGGGTTGGGATGAACAAAATGGGAAAAATGTTGAAAACAAAGGCAAATGATGCTGGATTACTTGATGACAAACGCTTAATGAACCACTCTACCCGGACACATCTTGTTAAAAAACTGAGGGAGCACAATGTCCCACCAACGGATATAATGGCAATAACTGGGCATAGCAATGTGCAGTCAATTATGAATGATTCTTATGAAGAGCAACAAAAACAAAATGCTCAACCATACTTGCCTGTCACACTCCACGTGCAAAAAACATCAGCAGTTATACCGCCTCTACATCTCGTATAGCCCATACTGCTACCTCTGCCACAGACAGTTGTGAATCCTTCCCTCAAACGTCAAACTGCCCCGAGATGCAAAATGTAAATACACCCCACCACCCGAACAGCTTCCAACAGCCATTTGCAAGCTCGCTTAAATCACATTTTTTCGGAGCAACATTTCACATTGCAAACTTCCATATTCACAACAACTTAACTCACAGCGAACACGACAATACACATAAATAAATCCACACTGTACTAAAAAATGCCAAGCATCACATTTTTATTCATCTTTCTTCCTCCACATTTTTGAAAATGTGACCAGTAAAGGTCATGGCCGCTTATGTTAGGCTCGTTGTGTATTGATCTATACTTAGAAATGTTGAAGATCACTACGCATATATATTTCATATTTGTTGATTTTGAAGTGTTTTGTTATAGCAAATGATTTTTGTTAAAGGTATGAGATGATTTAAAATATTCGTAAACGATAAATATTGTTGATATTTCTATTATCGTTTATTTTTACATAAATTCTCGAACTATTTTTTTGAATTTTAACCAGTTAAATAACAAACAATCGTTCGCTGTGTTTCATTGTTTTTGAAGTTTCCAAACATGCCAGGTTAGTTTATTATTTTTCTTGTAAAGTAAAAATGCGATGGGATAAATAGAATACTAGGATTAGCGTTGAATAGAGAGAAGTTTATGTTGCTCGGCTCGAACACCGAAAGCGCTCGCCAAGGCTCGCACTCCCGCCGTTCTAGCCTTCGCAACATAAACTTCTCTCTATTCAACGCTAACCTTGTATTCTCTTTATAAGCACTGTTTCAACGCAGCTTAGAGCCCCATTACTTCTCAAAATCTACGACAATTGTGTACACTATTTCGCAAAATAAAGTTAAATAATTAAAAATCGGTGTTTCATGTAGCAATTGTCGAAATTTCAACGCCCGATGTGGTCTGGTAACATAGATTTTTGAAGATACAAAATGCTCGTTTTTTTTTGTTTTTGTGAAACAAAAAATTCCATTTTAATTTCCCGCAAATATATCTATTCATACGCCACACGAACACTAAAATGGCACCATGTTAGTGTTGATGTGTCGTATGAATAGATATCGTAAAATGGACTTAATTATGTCAAACAAAAAAAATAAAAAAGAGCATTTTGTATCTGCAAACATCTATGTTACCAGACCACATCTGGCGTTGAAAATTTGGCATTTGCTATAAGGAACTCTGATTGTTAATTGTTTAACTTTATTTTGCGAAATATTGAACGAAATTTTCGTTGATTTTGAGTAGTAATGTGTCTTTAAGGTTACGTCTTACATTTAGACGTCGTTCGAAAACACATTTTGTAAATATACTAAATGACGGATGGTGTGTATTTCAGGTCATGACTTGCAAATGTGCTTTGTACAAACAATTAAGCATACCACCTTACCAAGCCAACTTACACCATTTTGTTATAACGGCGATACATATGAAACGCGCTCTGTGACAAGGGGGTTTGAAATAGGTCGCCGTGGCGTTGTGGATATGGTTTCCGCCTAGCGATCGGGAGGTCACGGGTTCGATCCCCACAGCGGGAGCGTTCTTTAGATGTCCCCCAAAGACACCAAGAACTGGTTCTAGTCCCAGGAAACGGAATCGAGAGCGTTTCAAATAAGCCTAAGGCTTTCGATGCAATCGAGCTTAAATAAATAGGTTTAAACTAAAAGAGGGTTATATGCATGTGCGTAACGTGTCGTCCCGGATAAGACTGTGCAATCCGCATAGGCTAATCAGGGACGATACTGTAATCATAAAACACCGCCATCGAATAGGAAATAAACAGTATGACATTAAGAGCTTAACCCGGTTTTAGGGCGCTTGCATCTCCTACTTGGTCAAGGTGTATTAAAACACTAATGCACATATACAAGTAATACACACGGCTTTGTTCATAGTTATAAATCGCCCAACATATCTGTTTGCAGAGGCACTGGATTCGGTTCATCTTCTCACGGTACAACACTCTAGACGAATCATTAATTGGGTTATTTATGTTTGTCAAAGTAACTCTTCCAGTTCTTTCGCTAAAAAAACACAAAATATTCAAAGTGAATCGAACTCAAACTGTATTAGTGGATAGAATGTTAAGAGCAGAAGTATTGTATACAACAAGCATAAAAATATCTCCGTAAAATACAGATATATTAAACATGTTTAATGCGCTATCGCGGTTCTTGTCTTTTTATAATTATTTTGAATGTCTAGACCACATGTTGCTCGAATAAATATGCGTACGTCAAAGTGGTAAAGCTGTGAGCGCACGTAATTACGTCATACAAGCTGNGACACCTATACATGAAAGACGACACATTGCCATTATAAATAACTAGAATCGCCGCCAGACGGACTTTGCCAAATAAATTGCGAATTTCGAAACGACAATTAGCCTAAATATTGGAGTGGCGATTGCCGCCTCTGCTGGCCTATGAACTACTTCCTTGATAATTGTATACAAGTACCTGTTATTATGTGATATCAATCATACATTTTTACTTTAATGATACAAAGTGAATTCTACACGTTTTGATAAAAAATATTCATTTAAAACATATCTTCTTCGTATTACTAGCTGTATTAATCTGATTTCGTGTGCGTGAACAAAGAGATTACATGTACAACGGAGAGAAGACATGTCCCACAGAAAACTGCGCTGTCTCATTACAGTTTCTAGCGGTGTACATTTGTTTAAACATTTTAAATCATAAATGTTAATTTTCTTTCTTGTGTTGTGCCTCCGTTAATGACATCATCCTTGTATAACGTAGAGTAATGGTACCGCAACGGAGAGGGTGCATTGTTTGTTACAACTAACGGAGAGGCTACTGAACCGATTTAACACCATGCATAAAGCATTCCGTTTTCACAACCTGCGGTGTCATGGCGGCATACCTCATTTGCGTGCAAGCGACCAAACTTATTAAATATAATCGCCATAAAACCTTTCCATGCAGCATGAAAATAATTGTGGCGCTCGTGGCCACCAAATTTAAATTTTAAATGTATTGAGTATTCGCTCCCACGACCATTTCAGTAGCAGTTTCAGCTTATTATTCCCGACCATTAAATCTGATTTTTTTTTCTGTTCTATAAATGATTTTGTAAAGCACAATCCTTGTGAAAAGTTCTGTCAACTATCTAATGTGTGATAACTATGTTGAACAAAAGGCTATATCAGATTTAAAGGGGCCGTCCAACAGATTTTGACATGCATTGAAGCGTGTCATTAAATGCTTTAAATGTTTTATATTGATAAATTTAAACATTTGAACTAAAAATCTCCAGTAAAAAAACAAGAATACAATTTAAAAAAAAGGAAAAAAAGTAACCCTCAACAGGGCTCGAACCACTGACCCCTGGATTCCTGGAGAAAAAAGCTACCCGCTTAGACCACTCGACCATCCACGCTCATGTTTGTAGCGGATGTATTATTTTAGCTATATAAGCAATCCTGGTAGTTTCCCAAAATATCGTTTCGTGTCGTGCGACGCTTTATCTGTTGGAAGTCCCTTTAAAGTGTTACTTTATCAATGTTTATGTAATACGGATATTTACTTTTACTGAATCATTTTTTGAGATATTTGTGAGAGCAAATTGATATCATGCACAGGAATAATATGAAATGTTCCAAATCGGTTGGATTTCATGTAAATTGAAGAACAACTAGGTTTTAATGTGTTTTACTATGAACAGTAGACTTGAAAGTACCGGTAGTATAATTGTTTTCCCTAGTTGTTATATTGTGTGGTCTATCAGTGCGTTTTCATGCATACAATTAACTGTCAAATCAAAATTAGTTCTGTAAATTATTGTCTGCAAAGTCGTTCAGTTACGTCTGGAAGATTGTTTCAGACAGCCGAGTTCAAAAGATAGCGAAGGCATGTCATGAACATGGCTGCAGTTGAAGTGCATCAATGTGACGCAGTACTGTTTAGTTCGTTTTATCTAACAACAAAGGTGGGGAATCATAATCTGGGTCTCGCTCTTTGAAAAGGGGGTTTAATGCAGTTGCGTAAAGTGTCGTCCCAGATAAGCATGTGTGGACTGTACAGACTAACCAGGGACGACGTTTTCCGCTTTTATTGTATTTATGTTTTAAAGGAAGACTCCTCATGACAAAAATACAGTGTAGGCGGAAAGTGTCGTCCCTGATTAGCCTTTGCGGACTGCACGGGCTAATCTGGGACGCCACTTTACGCACATGCATTGAGCCCTCTTTGCACAGAGCGAGGGTCAAATGCAGAAGACCTAATTATCGGTCGCCGTTGAGACTTTGCCGTATGGCATGTGCCCGAACTCGGACGGACATTTATCAGCTGCATACATGAAGTTCCATTTAAGAAACCTTGACCTTAGTCAACGCTGTTAATGTGTTCAAAGTATTATATTAGACCATTTGTCCTTGTTAATCGCCACATCGCGCATAAGTTAGATTTTTATATAAGGATTGTATGATTGATTATTTTTTATTACACAAAACAAATTGTTTAGTTAAAACATAAAACAACAATACAAGTTATTAAGAACCCATTTTATTGTGTCGATTCTGTGACATTGCTTGCATGCGACAATTTTTGGGTGCAGCTGTTAATGTCCTTCATCTCTTGCAAGCCCGGTTTGGAACAGGAAGCCTTAGCGAGTTCGCACCTAGATTTAACAAAATTTATATATTTTTTAATAATTGTTCATGCATATAACGCTTGCATATAATTTTATTTATCTTAGTATTTAATTATAAATATCTAATATTAAGCGAGAAAAGTGCGTCATAAAATTAATAAAGTGTCAACGCTGGGGCGATGATAGCATACTATACTTACGTTATACAAAATCATTTATATGAAGACGACCTTATTCTGTGGACAATATTTCCCAATCATGGGCTTATATTTCCGTTGGTGAAGAGCGTCAAATGTTAACATAATAAAATCGATTTATCAGACGTTTGGGCAAATATCAGTTAATGTACTAGTTCATAGTAATACATTAACATCAATTCATGCAAATAGTTAAAGTGTTTTCAAACCATTGAGGTATTTTTTATTGAATGACAACATAAATAAGTTGTCCTAAAATCTGGAATTAAAGACAATAAAAGAACACATACTTACATACATAAAAACCAAGTAGTTTTATTCTTACTCATTGGGGTAGTATGAACCATCGGACCCGCAGACGATACTGAAGCCCGTGTTGCACGTGATCGACGTCAGATGCTGACAAAACACATGTACAATCATATCCTTCATTGACGTTGTTGTAACGGTGATTCCAGTGGTCGTTGTGCCAAGTGTTGTTGTTGTAGTAACCTATTCAAGATTTTTTTTTTATCAATAAGGTGCAAAATACGTGATTGCTGATCATAAGGTCACCATTTTACGGTCATGTTGAAATACAAGATACATTATTCAGATACCAAAAAACAAACTGCCTTATGTAATAATCCGTCAATATGAATGTTGAAACAAAACGGTTTTAAGAGATGTATAACGGTTGTAACTTAAACGCGCAACAGTTCCAAATATCTCCAAGTCTGATATGGTGCACAAAAACGCAAGGCTTGCCGAGTCTTTTCACACGCCATATCGAACGTGTCTGATATCATATGATATTTAGAATCACCAACCGAATATATTAATATTATGCCACTTTTGATTTCAAAAACATGTTGCTAAAAACGAGACATTAAATAAGTAAGACAAAACAATCCGCAAATATTAAGTGAATTTGGGTGGAAAAAGCAGACTAAGGGAAGGGACACATGCATGTTTAAACATTTACATACGCGACATTCCTTCAAATATATTGTCTAGAAGTGGACGGACTAAAGAATAATCAAACATTGCAGAGAAGCATGATAATCACAAATAAGGACGGGGTTTCAAGTTTTATCGGTAAGTGACCTGATATACGAGAAAGTGGGCGGAGCTTATTTGTGTTATCGGGCAGTGGTATAATAACAGTTAAAAATATTAGAGAAGCCTCTCCAACGTAATTGTTCACAAGTGGAATACTTAAAATAAATAATTCGAACATTCAATTGAAATTGTAGCGAGTCATCACGCTAAAGATCATCTAGAATCAAGTGATCATACCGGCATATGGCTGGAAATGATTGGAGCTGTTGTAGTAGTGCCATGGATCCCGGTTGTGGTAGCAGAGACTACGGGGCACTGCCCCAACAGCGTCATTGCAAGAGTGGCATCAGCGCAGTGCGCCTTGTGGAACTCACAGCTAGAAACAAGTTAGTAGTATTTGCATTTGTTTATATAATTTAGTTCGCTGTTATAAACATAAATAATACATGTACAATGTTTGATAAATTGTTCAAACGTCTTTATGGGGAAGAATGCTTACTGAGTGCTGAGCTACATTTCGTAGTCCTTATTTTGATCCGTGATTCTCATGCATTTACATTTAAAACATTTTTTTTGACAAATGGAGCAATTAAAGGCTCACGAAAAGTAATGCAAAGTGGAGCACAATTGACATTGAATATACGATTTAACGAATTAATAAAACAAAACAAGAATACCAATTGTCTGAGACTTTTTTCGTTATAAATAAATCGTAATGTTGTTTTGCGGGAGAGATGGGAGGGGACCGACACTTACAATGAATCATATGTCACTCCATTGGATCCACAAATAACCTCAAAAGGGTTGGGCGTGCATGTCTGTAAGATAGCCTGGATGCAGATTGCCTGTTCGCCCGTACTCAGGTTGGGGTCGATTCCTTACAAAACATACCTTTAACCATTAAATTTAACATAACATCAGTATATATCAGTAAAAGTATTAACATATCATTATAAAAAATACCCAGTATTCAAGCATGTTGGTTTTGGGGCTTACTAAATGATAGTGTCAACCATCGTTGCCAGCACCTTGATTTGAACACATTTAAAACATTACTAAATACTATAAATATAACAATATTATAATAATGAAAAAATAAAAAAAAAATTGGTGCATACAGAATGCATATTTTAAGAATGCCACATTGCAACTAAGATTAAAATAAATGTTATAAATCTATTTTTGTTATGACTTAAATGCATTATATCAATTGTGTAAAATTAAAAATCGTAACCAGTTCTTAATTCCCTCTAAGATGCATATAGTGTTCCACAAGGAAGAGTGTGAATTATGATTCAATATCACATGGTGTATATTTGAGACCTTACCTTGTATCGGAGAGGAGGACGAGGTACAAGCTCCTTTGTGTACTAGGGAAATAACATGGGCGCCATGAGAGTCCCTAAGTGTCCAACATCTTTCTTTGGCGAACTCGCATCTAAAATACAGTTGAACTAAATGCTCAGTGGTGTAGAGTTGAACTTTATTCGGAAAATCATTCCCTTTATGTTCTCGGTATAGATTTCTTGTTTTGTTAATATCAATGCATTTTTAAATATAGTTTAGTGCATGATATGACACTGGTTACCATAGTACTAATCCAAGGGGTAAAGACACATAGCAATCAATGTTCTGGACATTATGCATTTGAAATTATAAACAATTCTTTTCTCTTAGTTTTGATGGTTTTGAATCTCCCACAGTTGTCATGGGACAAAACGAAACAGTGTCTAAAAGGTGGAGAGTTAACCTAACAGACACTGGCGGTATCTTAAACAGTTTCGAGGAAAATGATGCTTGATCATTGGTTGGTTTATTAAACATTCAGTATGCAATTTTCAAAAATCAACAAAAATGAAACTTCCATCAAACGTATATTTACAGCTCCGTTATGCCAACATTTCGGTTATCTTTTAATTTTGACGGATTCGAGCCATTAAAGTACAGTTATGCCAAGTTATTACCTATCAAATTATCGTTTCAATTGAACTCACTCGTTTTCATACGTGATCCGGTCGCTTCCACATACATGTTCGATCACATGACCCTGTAAGTCCTGGCAGTGGACATCGTGTGTATGATCACAGTCCTTTGGATCAGTCGTTACTAAAGCCACGTCTATACAATGCTGTGGGTCATGGTGGCAGTCCACGTGGTGGGGTGGAGGATGTGCCGCTGTGCAAATATATGAACAATAGTTACAGTACAAATACAATTATAGATAATTACCACCAAAATATACAAAAAGATACAATTTATGACGATCTTTTAAGACTTTGACTGTTTACAATCAGGAATCCAAAAAAGTGAATACATTTCTTCGTTTTATTCAGTTATTTTGGGCCCGATGCTGCGATAGATAAGGAGCAGAATCTTTCACATCACTACTTCTAAAATAATATGCAATAGTACTTTCATTTATTAGTATTTGATTACTGCACGTGTTTCTATTCAAAATAATAGAAATGCATAGTTCATGTTGTAAAAATAACGTTTCTTTTGCAATTTATTATAAGCAATTAATTAAATTATAAAGGAGAGTCGTGTATTCTGATATTAGGTATAATTGGTTTAATTTTAATTTTAAATAAACATACTAAAATGGAATAATGAAATTTTATGTTTAGCTTGTTTGAAACATATATTGATGAAAACCCCGAAACAAGAAGGATTACCTGACACAAAACCAATTGCAAAAATCAGATACAGCAGAGCCATGATTCCCGTGCCGAATGCACGTCTTGTTCGGTAAGATAAGAACGATCTTTGTCTGGTTTAATCGTAATGGTGTACAGCCACAATCTCTGACGTATGTAAAGTGCTTTGATTGGTTGGAAGTTCCCATTCTACCTTTTAAAGCCCCTATAACCTTTCCTATTTTTACATATATGATTAACCGTTGTTTACTCCCGATGAGCTGAATTCACCGTTCCAAACCGTCTCACTATTATGCCGTTATTGTAAATTATTGTTTACTTCAGCAGCATCATGGAAACAAATCTGACAACATGTGTTTTTGATATAAAATGCAGAAGAACGCGATCGTGCGTCCATTGAGTATAATTTGAAGCAAGTAATGCGTTCAACGATTGACACTATTGTTTTCTATTAAATTGTGTGTTGTAAAAGTTTTGTATTGCTATCAACCCCAGGAGCACATTGGTATGTTTTAATATAATTAATACAATTATAATTAAAACAATAATGGACTATTTACATGGCACTAGTTTAAATAATGTTGAATAATTTATATACTGTTCATTGTTTATCCGAATTTTGTGATTTGGACATTTGTATAATCGCTCTTGTGGGTATTAAACGGGCAAACAAACTCACATTTCAGAATCCATATGCTGAAAAACACCTCTTAGAAAGTAATAAAAGCAACTGCGCTCTCCCGGTTTGTATCACGAGTAAACAGAAAAACATGTTTATACAATGTATTACCCAACATTTAAAATTTGTATATAAGAAACGCAATATGTACGACCAATATGATACAGTTTTATTGTTTTAAATAGGGATGGCATTGAATACCTATATCGGTATTCGAATATTCGCAAATCCATTCAATCGAATATTCGCATAAAACGGCTGGATTGATTTAACTTCTATTACTCAGTTTTTTATCCAGTAGGGATAGTAAATATAAATTGACACAGAAATACAATTGAATATACAATTGTTGTGTTGAGAAATAGAAAGAAAATGTAGCTTAATTGTGAAAACAAACTTTGAAAAAGCCTATTTATGCGAAATATATCAGAAAAGAGTGAAACTTGTTCTGTGTTAACGTCCATTGTTTTGTAAGTTATATCCGTTTGCTGAATACGAGGCTGTTTATTAACGTTGCTTTCGAATAATTGTATCGCTGTCGGCTAATACTATGACCGATACTGTAATCGGGCACAAATAAAATAAACAAAATCATGTCATAGAATTGTAATTTAATTTAAATTTATAAAGTAACGATAGCATGTACGTTTATATAAAGAACCAAAACTACCAGTAGCAGTAAACTGTTGCATTGATGGTTGTTTGACTTTATTACTAGCACTTTCCAGTGAACCAGGATGCTTAACAGTGACATGATTCCACAGATTTGTAGTAGACCGCGCATATGTAAAACTAACTTAACACACATTACACGTTGCGGTCTTCTTATCCACAGACCGTGTAAAGTATTTCCATACTTCCAAAGGGGCTGGTGGCATTTTCAGATTTAAATTATGATCCCTTATCAGTTATCACAGATAATTCTTCTGAAGTTTTCTACCAAACATTTACTTCTTGAATTTATATAATGTGTCAAATTTGAGTAATTCACACATTTTAATGTCTATTCAAACTGTGATCACAGAAACTAAATTATTATTCGCCAGTCAATTTGAAGCTTTTAATTGGCAACTAATTGACAAACAACAGTTCGGGCCCTTTCTTAGAGTGTGTATATTGCATTGCGCAATTTGAGTAATTTACCCATTTAAATGGCTGTTCATAATGTGATCACAGAAACTTAATTATTATTCGCCAGTCAATTGAAGCCGTTAATTGACACCCCATCGACAAACAACAGTTCAGTGCCTTTCTTAGAGTGTGNTTTTGCTGTTAACGTTATGAATAAGCCTCTTATAATTCATTTTATGAATGGCCAATGTTTTATCTATAGCTTTATGTTTTATATATGCATTGTGAAGATTGTAAATATTGGATGAGACTATAATAAACAAATAAACAAATAAACTGTTAATCCCAAATGATTTCGGGTGCCAATTAGTAAGGGGCTCGCAGGTCATTTAATATAAGGGCAATTACGTTTGAAACAAAAATGCGAATATGCGAATATCAATTTTGTTATTCGAATACCGACCATTCAATCGAATATTCGAATAATTTTGCCATCACAAGTTTTAAATTATTTCTCTATTTTTCCATTTAAATGTTCAAAGTTTTTACCCATATATAACATTTAAATATTATAAAAAATACGAAATAAATTGGTGATTGATTCGTTCCATAACATATTATATGCCGATTTGAATTTAATATATGTATATAGCCGTAAAAATAGCATTATATAAAATACTTCATAATGACTGGTTTAACAGAGCACTGCTATTGAATGGCATGTCTTACGTAGATAAATGTATCATTAATGACAAGTCATAATGTATAATGAAAATGTGCATAACATTGTTCGCTATGAAATAACATATAACAAAGGGTCTGTTCATAAATTGAACTAGAAATGTATCCATTGCAAACACGCCCCTCCCCCCCCCTTTATTTCAGTTTTGTCTCAAAACTTCACTTATGCCGAAACATTCCTTACCGAAATAAATATGGAGTTGAGAACATTCAACCACTGGTTAATTTGATTATAAAGTTAACTCCTTCTAACCATAATAATGTGCTTGTAAATGTTCAGCCCTCTAGCAGTAATAGTTTAGAGTAACAAAACCGAAAATTAAATAGAGTGTCTTTTCCGCGCGAACATACCACCGGTTATATCAACAAAATCAAAATGTATAGGTTCGCAAGTTTACATGCCTAGTTAACATGTTGGTAAAGTTTCAGCCCACAAGCAGCAACACTTTTTCAGTAATGCGATATTCACCTTACAAATGCCATTTTTGTACAAAAAGGGGACAGAAGTCTATCGATGGCGGAATAATCCGAACACAAATATGGTGGTACATGTACGTAAGTCTACATGTTGGTTTGTAGTAAATGTTCAGGTCTCTAGCAGAAAACCTTTTTAGTTACGCGCGATTCATGTTTAAATGTGTTATTTTTCATATATATATAAGGGGACCATACCGTCGGTAATGTCGAAAAAAAATCAGAGTCAAAATAGGGGATGCGCTAGGTCACATGCTGGCTATATTTTTTGATAAATCTATAGCCCCTCCCCCTGTGAAAGTGGGGATAAAAAAACTCACAGATTTCAAATTGAATTGAATAAATAAATAAATATACAGAATATCTAATGTAATATATAGAGGATATTTGTTGGATTCGGTGGAATATCGATTTTACTTCACGAGTGATCATAGAAAATAATATTTTCACGAGTTGCGCAGGCACAAGTGAAAATATATTGTTTCTATGATCACAAGTGAATTAAAATCGATATTCCAACGAATCCAACAAATTTTCTTTTTATTTTATGTTTTTTTTTCACCGTTTATTTATATTGTAAAGAGTTTACCTGGAGAATTTCGCTGGAATAATGACGTCATTTCGTCCAAAAAATGACGTCATTTCGTAAAAAATACCAGTTTTAAATACCATTTTTATTTCACTGATATTTCTCTATAAACCACCGGAAAGCATATAATAAATACATATAATAAGTTTGCAATATGTTTTTGCTACATTCAATCATTGTTGCTAAATTAACTTTAAATTTTCTAAAATGAATTAACGTTATGTATGTCGAATAGTTTTGGATTGTTTCTGCATGTCATTGTACATTCTTATTATATTATGAATTGTAAAAGTCAACAACAAACTTGCACCCCACCTAACTTTACTATTTAAGGCGATATTAGTGTGGGAAAAAATATTGGTGGACTTACCATGACAAACATTCTCCTTCGTGCAAGCCGGAAGGATCGAGTGGTTTAAGCGTGTGAGATTTGATCTAGATGACCCGCGTTCGAATGTCGTTAAAGCATGTTTTTTCATTTATAAATATATGTGTTTCTGCATATGTTAGATTTAGTTTATTGACCTAAATCCGTTACGGAATGGAATTCAAACTTTACAATAGACAACAAGTCGGTGAACAAGTCCCTTTTTTATTATAGGAACCCCGTGAAGGACTGATGCGAGCGTTTAATCCGATTAACAAATAATTGCCATGGTACCTTAAGCTAAATACCAATTTATAAGCACTGTGGAAACACAGCTTATGGTTGCGTCTAAAGGTCGTAAGAAAAAATGCTGTTAAATGACGGATAGTGTGTATTTTCAAGTCATGATTTGCAGATGTGCTTAGTACAAACAGTAAAGCTTGTTCTTAAAAAAAACTACTTCAAAATGGATCGAAATCAAACTTTATATCCTGATACAAAATTAACAGGAAAGTATCGTTTACAACAAGTGTAAATATATGTTCGTACAATGTGGTTTTATTACACATGTTTAATGTGCTATAACAATTCTTGCCTTTTTTATAATTTTTTTATTTATACAAACCACATGTTGCTTTAATGAGGCATCCGGACAAACGGCACCCGGACAATCGGCACCCTGTTTTTTTTTGTCATCCCGGACAATCGGCACCCTGTAAATTTGTCGACCCGGACAATTGGCACCCGATTTAATTGTTAGCCCGGACAATCGGCACCCGATTAAAGGCGATTGATAAAACCAGTCAGCACCTTGTTGGACTAATTTTTCTAATCCGCTAATTGGTTTAATAACACCTGTAAACAATTAACATACATCAAAGATAATTAAAGCATTTCTTATCTTATGATGTTTACCGTAAACAACACACTGCGAATGTAAATAAGTGTTCATAGAAGAACGAAAATGGACATGACTATTTCTGCTCCATTATTCAATATTTACGATAAAATGTGTCGTTATGACTATGTCTTTAAATTTTGATAGAGACATGTACTATTTGATAACAAAATAAATTACAGGACGGACATTACAACATAGCCTTAACTCGGGTGCCGTTTGTCCGGGTCAATAATTTAATCGGGTGCCGATTGTCCGGGTCGACAAATTTACCGGATGCCGATTGTCCGGGATTGCAAAAAAACGCAGGGTGTCGATTGTCCGGGTGCCGTTTGTCCTACAATCCTTTAATAACTATGCGAAAGACAAAGCGCTGAAGCGTGAGAGCGTGTATAAACGTCATTAAAGCTGTTGTTATAGTTCGTTTATATTTCTTCCAAATTGAATATTAATGTTGATAATCTTTAACTCGAATTGTCATAAACGAAATCCGAAATTCAGTCTCGTAATTAAATGCGTTAACACAGCAATAAATCTGTTCAACAAAACATGTTAATAGTTTACACGCTCGGGGAGTGCAATCCAGTTTGCTTATAAAGTTTAATCCTTCTAACGACAATAATGTGCTTGTAAATGTTCAGCCCTCAAGCAGCAATTTGTTTGGAGTTACAAAACCACAAATTAAAAAGAGTGTCTTTTCCGCGCGAACATACCACCGGTTATATGTATAGGTTACTTTCATATGCGTTTACTATTGCATGTTTACGTTTAACAAGCGCGTTGTGACATAGCTTAATGATGTAAATGTTTTTAGCGTTGTACATTTTGAACCGTCTTACCTCATTCATGTTGATGCTCTTTCTTGTTTTGTGCTTCCATTGATGATATCATCCATGTATAACGTAGAGTGACAGATACCGCAACAGAGAGGGTGCATTGTTATCCCCACACTTTTTGAAAAAAAGGTGGGGATATTGTNTCAGATTTAAATTATGATCCCTTATCAGTTATCACAGATAATTCTTCTGAAGTTTTCTATCAAACATTTACTTCTTGAATTTATATAATGTGTCAAATTTGAGTAATTCAGACATTTTAATGTCTGTTCAAACTGTGATCACAGAAACTAAATTTTGCCAGTCAATCCAAGCCCTTAATTGGCACCTAATTGACAAACAACAGTTCGGGCCCTTTCTTAGAGTGTGCATATTGCATTGCGCAATTTGAGTAATTTACACATTTTAATGGCTGTTCATAATGTGATCACAGAAACTTATTAAGATGGGGTGTCAAAAATAATTATTATTCGCCAGTCAATTGAAGCCGTTAATTGACACCCCATCGACAAACAACAGTTCAGGGCCTTTCTTAGAGTGTGTATATTGCATTGCGCAATCAACCCTGATACGGGCCGCGTTATCAGTTTGACACGAAGAACGTCACATCAAACATGTTAATCCCAAATGATTTTGGGTGCCAATTAGGTAGCGGCTCGCAGGTCATTAAATATAAGGGCAATCACGTTTGAAAAAAAATGCGAATATCAATTGTGTTATTCGAATACTGACCATTCAATCGAATATTCGAATAATTTTGCCATCACTAGTTTTAAATTATTTCTCAATTCTTCCATTTCAATGTTCAAAGTTTTTACCCATATATAACATTTTAATATTTAAAAAAATACGAAATAAATTGGTGATTGATTCCATAACATATTATATGTCGATTTAAATTTAATATAGTTTTTATTTATATAGCCGTAAAATTATTTAAAATACTTCATAATGACTGGTTTAACATAGCACTGCTATTGAATGGCATGTCTTACGTAGAGAAATGTATCATTAATGACAAGTCATAATGTATAATGAAAATGTGCATNCCGCCCCCCCCCCCTACATTTCAGTTTTGTCTCAAATCTTCACTTATGCCGAAACATTCCTTACCGAAATAAATATGGAGTTGAGAAAATTCAACCACTGGTTAGTTTGCTTATAAAGTTAAAGTCTTCTAACAACAGTTATGTGCTTGTAAATGTTCAGCCCTCTAGCAGTAATAGTTTGGAGTTACAACACCGCAAATTAAAAATAGTGTCTTTTCCGCACGAACATACCACAAGTTATATCGATAAAATCAAAATCAAAATGTATAGGTTCCCAAGTTTATATGCTTGGTTAACATGTTGGTAAAGTTTCAGCCCACAAGCAGCAACACTTTTTCAGTAATGCGATATTCACCTTACAAATGCCATTTTTTGTACAAAAAGGGGACATAAGTCTATCGATGGCGGAATAATCCGAACACAAATATGATGGTACATGTACGTAAGTCTACTTGTTGGTTTGTAGTAAATGTTCAGGTCTCTAGCAGAAAACCTTTTAAGTTACGCGCGATGCATGTTTAAATGTGTTAGTTTTCATATATATAAGGGGACCATACCGTCGGTAATGTCGAAAAAAAAATCAGAGTCAAAATAGGGTATGCGCAAGGTCACATGCTGGCTATATTTTTTGATAAATCTATAGCCCCTCCCCCTGTGAAAGTGGGGATATTTTTTTTTACAGATTTCAAATTGAATTGAATAAATAAATAAATATACCGAATATCTAATGTAATATATACATATAATAAGTTTGCGATATGTTTTTGCTACATTCAATCATTGTTGCTAAATTAACTTTAAATTTTCTAAAATTAATTAACGTAATGTATGTCGAATAGTTTTGGAATGTTTCTGCATGTCATTGTACATTCTTATTATATTGTGAATTGTAAAAGTCAACAAGCAAACTTGCACCGACCTAACTTTTCTATTTTAGGCGATATTAGTGTGGGAAAAAATATTGGTGGACTTACCATGACAAACATTCTCCTTCGTGTAAGCCGGAATGATCGAGTGGTTTAAGCGTGTGAGATTTGATCAAGATGACCCGCGTTCGAATGCCGTTAAAGCATGTTTTTTTCATTTATAAATATACGTGTTTCTGCATATGTTAGATTAAGTTTATTTACCTAAATCCGTTACGGCATTGAATTCAAACTTTACAATAGACAACAAGTCGGTGAACAAGTCCCTTTTTTATTATAGGAACCCCGTGGAGGATTGCTGCGAGCGTTTAATCCGATTAACAAATAATTGCCATGGTACCTAAAGCTTAATACCAATTTATAAGCACTGTGGAAACACAGCTTATGGTTGCGTCTAAAGGTCGTAAGAATAAATGCTGTTAAATGACGGATAGTGTGTATTTTCAAGTCACGATTTGCAGATGTGCTTAGTACAAACAGTAAAGCTTGTTCTTAAAAAAAAACAACTACTTCAAAATGGATCGAAATCAAACTTTATACCCAGATACAAAATTAACAGGAGAAGTATCGTTTACAACAAGTGTAAATATATGTTCGTACAATGTGGTTTTATTACACATGTTTAATGTGCTATAACAATTCTCGCCTTTTTTTAAATTATTTTATTTATACAAACCACATGTTGCTTTAATAAGGTATCCGGACAAACGGCACCCGGACAATTGGCACCCTGTGTTTTTTTGTCATCCCGGACAATCGGCACTCTGTAAATTTGTCGACCCGGACTATTGGCACCCGATTTAATTGTTAGCCCGGACAATCGGCACCCGATTAAAGGCGATTGATAAAACCAGTCAGCACCTTGTTGGACTAATTTTTTTAATCCGCTAATTGGTTTAATAACACCTGTAAACAATTAACATACATCAAAGATAATAAAAGCATTTCTTAACTTATGATGTTTCCCGTAAACAACACACTGCGAATGAAAATAAGTGTTCATAGAAGAACGAAAATTTACATGACTATTTCTGCTCCATTATTCAATTTTTACGAGAAAATGTGTCGTTATGACTATGTCTTTAAATTTTGATAGAGACATGTACTATTTGACAACAAAATAAATTACAGGACGGACATTACAACATAGCCTTAACTCGGGTGCCGTTTGTCCGGGTCAACAATTTAATCGGGTGCCGATTGTCCGGGTCGACAAATTTACCGGGTGCCGATTGTCCGGGATTGCGAAAAAACGCAGGGTGTCGATTGTCCGGGTGCCGTTTGTCCTACAATCCATTAATAACTATGCAAAAGACAAAGCGCTAAAGCGTGAGAGCGCGTATTAACGTCATTAAAGCGGTTGTTATAGTTCGTTTATATTTCTTCCAAATTGAATGTTAATGTTGATAATCTTTAACTCGAATTGTCATAAACGAAATCCGAAATTCAGTCTCGTAATTAAATGCGTTAACATAGTAATAAACTGTTCAACAAAACATGTTTATAGTTTACACCCTCGGGGAGTGCAATCCAGTTTGCTTATAAAGTTAAATCCTTCTTACCATAATAATGTGCTTGTAAATATTCAGCCCTCTAGCAGCAAAAGTTTTGGAGTTACAAAACCACAAATTAAAAAGAGTGTCTTTTCCGCGCGAACATACCACCGGTTATATGTATAGGTTACTTTCATATGCGTTCACTATTGTATGTTTACGTTTAACAAGCGCGTTGTGACATAGCTTAATGATGTAAATGTTTTTAACGTTGTACATTTTGAACCGTCTTACCTCTTTCATGTTGATGCTCTTTCTTGTTGTGTGCTTCCATTGATGATATCATCCATGTATAACATAGAGTGACGGATACCGCAACAGAGAGGGTGCATTGTTTGTTATAACTTGAAACTTGAAACTTGCTAATTTGATGAAACGCCTATTAATATAATTATATTCAATGGCGTTGTACAAAACATATATATGTACATAACATTGATAAAAAATAAGAGTGATTGATACTATTATGAAGCATTAATTAAAGGATTAATAATCTAAAATTGTGTGATATAAATAAAAATGCTGTAAGAAACTTAAGCAGTAAAACAATGCCGGCTACAATATTAAAACACAGTAAGAGTCAAATATTATGTAATAAATTGAAATAACTAGGGTTAAGACAATAATTCTAATGATATTATAAGCAATTATTTGGGAACATAGCGACACTGATTTTCATAAACTGAAAGGATACGTAAAAAGGTATTTCTGCACTCCGGCTGTCGGATTCCGCAGCTACCGGTCACCTGTCACCCTTACCTGTCACCCTTTACACTTCCTTTGTGTTTTAACCTTATTTGAACTATTGTGACTACAAGTCACAAATAGACTGACCAAGTGTGACTACAAGACACAACTTAAAGGTTAAAGTTACAGTTTGACTATAAGACACAACTAGAGGGGCTAAGCGTGATTAAAAGACACTGCTTATACTACCACCATGTGAGTTGAAGACTGGAGAAATCAAACCCCGTCAGGACAACCGTCGCACTCGTAAATTATCATAAATTATAATTAATCTATACCGCTGAGTCTCGATTATTTTTAAAATCACAGGTATTCAAATTAAAATAGCTTGTTAAAGTCTCTGAAGAGAATTGTTAAATATTTCCTTATGTTTTCTTATTTTAAGGTAGTTGAACATGGCTGTACGGCACTTAATTTTGATGTGTTCTTTAAAAAATCCAGTGTTTCATCTAAGTATGCACCCAAATACTGTATGCATTTTTCTGCATAAACAGTGTCACCAGCAATATCTATTTCTTTAGTTTGATATTTATTTAATTGGGGTCTACTACCGAACATGATGAATTCCGTTTTTGATGCGTTCATTTTCAGTGTATTCTCGTTCATCCAGTTGTTAATAACGAGTGCGCAACGTTCAAGTTCATGAATGGCAGATCTTTCAACAGAAAAAGATGTAGGTTTGAATCGCTTGTTTGCGGTGTGGTCGTCTGCAAAACCGTAGACTGTGGTGGATGGAGGAACGACATCAAACAGTGTTCCAACGTACGTCAGGTAGAGCCATAGACCAAGACAACTACCCTGGGGGACACTACACTCCAAAGAATGTGCCGACGATAAAGCTGAACTAACACTTATACGACATATTCTTGGACGAAGATAAGAGTCTATCCAGTTTAGTGCCGCCGTACCACATGCACCGTATTGTTTTTGCAACACGTCTAGTAGAATGCCATGATCGTCTGTATCGAAGGCAGCACTCAGATCAATGGCGATAAGTGCTGTTACCTCTTGTTCCTCCATACCTTCGAGTATATCATTGACTAGTCTAAGTAAAGCAGATTCACAAGAATGGAATTGTCTTTAGGCTGACTTATTTTTTGGAAGGAGATTGTTTTCATTTACATGTATGTTTAGTCTAAACAGAGCAGCCTTTTCGATCACTTTCGATAGAAATGATAAGTTGCTCACTGGTCTATAGTTGGCATAACTCATGTCTAGTCCAATTTTCTTAAGAAGTGGTCTAACTATTGCCTTTTAAAATTTTGAAGGCAAAATTCCTTGACTCAGAGAGAGATTAATCAATTTTTTCACGAACGGTAGTAACTCGTTTTAAAATGATTTTAGTACTTTTGTTGGCAATCTAGTTCGCATGATTTTGTTTGCAGATGATTGATGTTCATTTTCACTTAAACTTAGGTGAGCTCCTCGAACATACCGAAACACGGTACTTACTTGTGATCGGGTGTGAATGTTTCGAAACTTGCAAGGGCATCTCGAATTTTGTTAATTTTATTCAGAAAGTGATCGGCAAAATTTTCAGCTATCACGGTGTCGCTTTCACCTTCCGGCATAGGGTTATCAGTATTCTTTCCTGTTAATTCTGAGACAAACTTGTAGAGTTTTTTTTTTAAATCTCCTTGAAATTCAATAACTTTTTGACTAAGCGATCGTTGCTTCTCTGAATTCAACTCGAAAGTGTGTTTATTTCTGACATTTTTGAAACGTTCATACTAGTCTGGTTGTTTTATTTTCTCCACATGCGTTCTAGTTTACGTGTTTTGCGTTTGAAATGTCCTCATTAAAACATGGTTTTGGTGCACGACAAATTTTGTTGTTCTCAATGTATGGAGCGTGTTTATCAAGAATTCTACAGATTTCATATTCAAATTGCTCTACAAAAGTATCTACTTTGTCTGCTGTAATTGACTTTTCATTGAGGTCGTTAGTAAATGCCGAGTGGTCTATGTATTTAAAATTTTGAAATGTAATGGTTTGACTCTTGATATTTTCTTTTTGTACTTTGGTAACGACTTTAACTACGCAATGGTCCGAAAAGAAAGGGCCTGGTTCACACGAATTGATTTCAATACCATTTGTAGCCTCAGAGATTACAAGGTCGAGTGTATTTCCCTCTGTGTGTGTGCGGAAATTTACATGTTGTTGCTTAATGATTGTGGTCTGTAAATGCCAACTACATTAATTGTAATGTTTTTGAGAATCAATTGCCGTATACCATGTTCAAATGTCCGGGACTTACTACTTGACACTTTTCGTACAGTAACCGCAGTCCGACAAGTTAAAGCCACGCCGCCGCCTATTCTATTTGAACGATTTACAGTTCTCATTGTGTAACCATTTTTTTTTAAGTCAGAGGTATCTATTTGATGTTGCTTTCCATCTGTAAACCAGGTTTCTGTGAATACGGCAAAGTCGATTTTTTCTTCTATCAGATATTGACCAATCAAAAATCGTTGTTTCTAACAACAGAATGATAGTTCAATGTAAGGCAAGATATTGTTTTCATTAAGACCATTGAGTGTATTGCATTTCTTGGGGTATGAGAGGTTGTTTAAGTTTGCACCTGAAATGTTTTGTGTGCTGTGTCTTTTCGAAGATGTTACAGTTGGCATTTGTGATGGTAAACTTTGTAGATTACTTAAATTTACTCCACTATTTGTGTCCCATACACGTAACTCTTGATCCCTACCACCTCGGGCACCTCTATATTTCAAAAGATTGTAATGCTTTAAAACGGTAAACGTTCCTTTGCTTGGTTTTGTATGATTGCTCGATACTACAGATAAATCCAGTAATTGATCTCTATTATATCTTATCGGGTGGTGCGGTTGTCGAGTGATTACACTCTGGTCTACCATTCCAGAGGTCGTGGGTTCAATCCCTGGCCGGGGCACTGGAAATGTCCGAAATGCTTCAAGTGTTTCTCACCCAACTAGAGATGTACTGGTATGAAACCCAGGTAATTATGGCTTGTATCGGTGCTATACATTGAGCACGCAAAAGAACCAAGGGATCTATTCGCAAAGAGCTAAGCTATCGCACCCAGATTCCTTGTATCTCAATACTGTCTCTTCTGCTTGCTGTCTCTTCAGCAAAATCCAAAGGACCCCATTGGAAATAAGTGCTTGCACGTTCATGGGTTATCCTTGACTGCAAGGTCAAAAAAAGTACAATACAATAGACACACATTGTGATTGTAAGTATGTTAAACCGTTGAGAAAGTCGTCACCACAAGTAAAATATATTAATCCGTTTATCCGTGATTGTAAGTATGTTAATCCGTTGAGCAGGTGTTCACCACGGGTAAAACAATAGTCCGTTTACAAGATATTCCCAAAATATTTACACAGAACAAATTGTTTCTACTAATATTCTACTTTTAACATGTCTTTTTTTAAGATAAATAAAGTATTGCATACGTCAAACAATCACATTTTTCCTGTCACTGGTATTCTCAAAACAATCCAAAATATGAGAGCACACATTTTTTGCAGCCTACACTTTGGCGCACTATACTACTAACTTACTAACAGGGAGGCTACTGAATTGATTTAACACCGTGCATAAAGCATTCCGTTTTCACTACCTGTGGCTGTATGACGTTATACCTCATTTGCGTGCAACTCATTGAAAGTAGAAACTTGCCGAATTTTTGTACAATTACAACACTTGTTGTCAGTTTATCGCTAGCAATCGTTTAGTGCAATACAGGCATTAAAATGGTAACACAGTAAGTGCTTTATTATATTGTATAAACTGTTCAGCTCATTATGAATGAGTTCAACTTTTGTGAGATTTATAATAGTGTGAGGGTTAACCAGATAGATATAAGATAAACAATCAGGAGTTATTAATTAAACGATTTAAAAAAAATGTAAATTACATTGTAAGCGGTGTTATAATAACCATTTGAAAACAATGAAGTATATTGTGGAATATATCAAACAATTTGTCTTTACGAGTAAAGGTAATGTCAGTTAGTAGACAACAACTGTGTTTGTGTTGAGGTGATGCTATATTTTGTGTTTGAAAGAAAACTACAACAAATAAAACGTTTTAAGAATAAAAACATATGAAATGGTGTGCATTAATAATAAACGCATATCTTATATATATTAAACAATATATAAACGGGGCGGAATAATCTGTTTCAAGGTAAACGATATCAATTCCGTTTTTGTAATATTAATATATGTTACGAGTAATATACTTGAGCTTCACTCTGTGAAAAGGGGGTTTAATGCATGTGCTTAAAGTGTCGTCTCAGATTAGCCTCTGCAATCCGCACAGGCTAAATATGGACGACACTTTCCGCTTTTATTGTATTCTTCGTATAAAGAAAGACTATTCTTGACGAAAATCCACTTTAGGCGGAAAGCGTCGTCCCTGATTAGCCTTTGCGGACTTCACAGGTTAATCTGGGACGACACTTAACACACAGGCATTAAACCCCCTTTTCTTAGAGCGAGGCTCACTTCTATTGTTCTTTTTTATGCCCCCTTCTTCGAAGAAGAGGGGGTATATTGTTTTTGGCCTGTCTGTCTGTCATTGCGTGTGTCTGTCTTTCTGTCCCAAAACTTTAACCTAGGTTAAAGTTTTGTCATAACTTTTGCATTATTGATGACAGCATCTTAATACTTGGCATGCATGTGTATCTCATGGAGTTGCACATTTTGAGTGGTAAAGGTCAAGGGCATCCTTAAAGGTCAAAGGTAAAAAAAACGCAATAGGGGGGCATTGTTATTTTTCACAAACACATCCCTGGTTTGAATATGAGATTTACCGGTGTTTACTGCCGATCAGCTGAATTCACATTTTCAAACCGTCTCACAATCAGCCCGTTATTGTTTATTATTGGTTTACTTCAGCAGCATCATTGAAACAAATCTGACAACATGTGTTTTTGACATACAAATGCTGAAGANGATGAGCTGAATTCACAGTTTCAAACCGTCTCACAATTAGTCCGTTATTGCTTTTTATTGGTTTACTTCAGCAGCATCATTGAAACAAATCTGACAAAATGTGTTTTTGACATACACATGCTGAAGAACGCGATTGTGCGTCCATTTTGTATAATTTGAAGCAAGTAATGCGTTCAACAATTAAAAAGATTGTTTTCTATACAATTGTGTGTTGTAAATAGTTTTGTATTGCTATCACCCCCAGGAGCACATAAATATGTTTTAATATAATTAAGACAATTATAATAAAAACATTAGTTCCATAACATTTTATAATTCGATTTAATGTTAAAATAGTTTTTTATTTATATTAATACACATGTATAGCCGTAAAATATAGCATTACATAAAATACTTCATAATGACTGGTTTAAAGCCTCTGTAACGGTCACAAATCAACAACAACTTCGTAATATATTTCGTAAAATAAAGTAAACCTATTATTGATCATTGTTTCTTTTAGCAATAGCCAAACTTTCAACGTTAGATGTGCAATGGTAACATTGATTTGTGTAGAAACAAAATGCTCGTTTTTATTTATTTGTGACACAATTAATTGCATATTTCCCGCAAATATATCTATTCATACGACACACGAACACATAAATGGCACCATGTTAGTGATCATGTTTCGTATGAATAGATATCGTTGCGGGAAATTAAAATATAATTAAATATGCAAAAAAACAACATTCGAGCATTTTGTATCTACAAACATCTATGTAACCTTTCCACATCTGGCGTTGAAATATTTGCAATTGTCATAAGGAACACTGATTTTTAGTTGTTTAACTTTATTTTACGAAATATTGTACATTTTAGTTGATTTTGAGTAGTAATGGGGCTTTAACAGCTGNGAAATCAATTCGTTTCAGCGTTAAAAATACAGATTTTGCATATGGGATATGCAAAGTCCTGTGAATTTAAATGTAGCTTCAAAGCAACTTTATGCGACGGTTGTGTGGTGTAAGAGAATCAACGGTGATTTCTAATTCTGGCATATAATACGATATAACTCGGCTGACATTTCTGAAGATTCGCAGTTTTTGTATTAAGGCAAATAACTGTGTTTTTTATATAAAGAAACGATGAAACTCCCGACACATCATCAGGAGAGAAATAAGTGTTACCATCAGATAGTCTGTCCAAACAGACAAGTGCCAAATTTCCAATATACTATTGAACTATTTAAACAACATACCACACTAATTAAGCCAAACAATGGATTACAAAAGAATCATACATGCTATCAAAACACCGATAATGCTATCAAATCAAAGGGTCGTGTAACCAATTAAAGGAATATACCATAGGTTTGGCTTATGTTTATGACACATATATAAGCAAGTCGACGAATTGCCATTAACAATCGTTAGCAATAATTATAATAGCATCCAGGCGGACTTCGCCAAATAGATTGTGTGGCATCAGAATCTATATTGCAAATTCCAAAACGACAATTAGCCTCACAAATGGAATGTCTATTGCCGCCTCTGCCGGCAATGGAACTACTTCCTTGATAATTGTGTTCAAGTACCTGTTATTATGTGATACCCATCATACAGTTTTATTTTTATGCTACAAAGTGACTTCTAGACGTTTTGATAAAACAAATATGCAATTCGACATATCTTCTTGATTTCGTGTGTGTGAACAAAGAGGTAACAGTTACAACGGAGAGAAGAAAAGGTAACACAGAAAACTGAAGCAACGGAGAAGATACGGCTACACGCGTAATATTTAATTTAGTAATACTGAAAAAAATAACAGTGTCTGCAACATTGGTGACTTTTACTACCATGGAATGCAAATAACATACATGTTCGGAGTTTATGAAGCATATCGAAACACAATATAAAATTAAACATGAGTGGTTTGAGACTATCTGAAATTCGTTCCTTTCATATGCGTTCACTATTGCATGTTTACGTTTAACAAGCGCGGTGTGACATAGCTTAATGATGTAAATGTTTTAAGCGTTATACATTTTGAAACATCTTACCTCATAAATGTTATTTTTCTTTCTTGTTTTGTGCCCCATAATGGCGTTATACATCATTTGCGTGCAACTAATTGAAAGTAGACACTTGCCGAATTCTAGTACAACAACAACACGGATTGTCAGTTTATCGCTAGCAATGGTTTAGTGTCAAATCAGCTACAGTAACAAGCTTTGATACCGAAATGTTTGACGATGAACTAATCGCTGCATCACAGGAGATAGAAAATGCTTTACAATACATTCATAATTATGGACGAAATACAGCTAGTACAAGTACTAGTGTATCTCATAGTGACGTCCCCACGGGACCAGCAGGAGTACAGACACTAGAACTGCCCGTCAAGCACAGTCCAGGGGGAGCTTTGAGCTTGACATATTTTAGTAGCCAGCCGAAGTCATTGTTTAGTGGGTGAATATTTAACAGTGCCGTGACAATTGTGCTGAAACAGTAGACTAGACGTGTAGAGAACTTTGTTACATGATGTATTTTTATACAATATATGTAAACACTGAATAGTTTAAACTTGTTCTGAGAGTTGAATGTAAAAATGTATGGAAAATATCTATATTAAATGTTTAAAACTTAAAATGCTTAAAAATACTAAATAAATAAAATTTAGATATTTTATATTATGATTTTCTTTTTACAGCTCTGGATGCTCTAATTATAAATTTTATCTAATCAAAATATAAACTCTTAATTATCCTTTCATAAATTCCCGTCTTGAAACGTTAGGTTGCGTAAAGATTTTAATTTTTTTAAACAGTGCAACATCAAAAACAACTCGACCGAGCCTTTTGAGACAGATTTTTTTTCATTTAATTTTGTTCTATATTCTATGTTCAAAATAAATTATAAAGATCCCCACACAATTTGATTAAAAGAACCATTCTATTTGGCATTTTCTCTTCCTAGCTTACTGTAGTCTGATTGAATTAATATTTCATAAGAATTTATAAAAAAAAAAATCGAAGAAAAAAATCAAGATATTGTTTGCTGGCCGATATTCTTTTTTTTTTAAAGCAAAATAATGAACATATTTTCCTGTACGTCTTAGAAATCAGAATACTTTATTTTGAAGTATTATTCTAAATTGTATAGTTTCTAGGAGTTTCGACTTCCATTTCCTTTCGATGGTCCCAAATATTAAAAGAAAAGTGACCCTGCCCAGTGACCCTGCCCGTGATACTGGATAACGGTTGTGTGGCAGTAATCAAGTCAAAGGACAAAGTAAACGGTAGTCATCGGCTGATTGACAGATTATTGTTCAATATTAATTGTTATTATCTACATCATAAAATATGTTTGGGTTGTTGTATTTTTTTGTTCAAAAATAAAAATTGATGATCAAATCAACATTAACAACAAATACAGGAAGGTCGTTTGCTGACCAGGTCTATTTACTGTTTTACATGTAAATAAAAACCATCATACTATTGGATTTTGGAAAAGAATATTCAGAAAGCTAATATTTCAATTTAGTAAGAAGATAATCTGTAAAACAGCCATTGAGTAAACATTTACACTGTTAACTTCCTGGTCTGTAGAGATAAAACCATGGCCTGATGAAATAATATGAATGCTGAAAAGACAAAAACTCGCCCAAATTCACTTTATGCATATTCCATGTCAACACGATCTCCATGGGTACAGATGTAAGATGAACTTGCAGCAATCGGATATTCATGTACACGTCAAACAAATTACAAAGACTGACTTAATATACAGCCAAAGCAGTGAGCTTGACATAGTCAACAAATATCCGTTTTAGAATGAATGGATTAATTTATATATTTTAAATAATCCGATTAATTTCAGCGGAAAAATGGTCCAAAACATTACAAATGGCGACAGTAATCCCATAATGCATTTCCTACATAACAGGGCGTCGACTGTCATGTACCGCACTATGTCTTGTGTTGTAGTTTCCTCCTATGTCAGAAGAAACATGTACCGTGATTAAATAGTACAGTTAACGGGGACTAAGTATTAAAGACGTTAATACCATCGTTGCTTGAGGGCCTAAGTGATAATCGGTCCTGGAGTGAATAATCGCCCTCAGACCTACGGCCTTCGGGGCGATTTGTCACTCTGCGGGCCGAATATAACTTCTGGCCCCCAAGCAACTGGGTATTAGCCTCTAAATATCTTTATTTAAAAATTGCGATTTTTATTAACTAGTAATTAAAAAATAAACAAAGGTTATAAAAGGTATAAAACGTTAAAAAAATACCTGTCTCGGCATGGACGTCACCATCTTGACTATCACGTGATTAGCCCCTCTGACCGGTAATATTGAAAAAAATCTAAAATGCAATATATAGGTGCGCATGTTTTCAGACCTTTAATCCGATTAACAAATAATTGCCGTTGTACTTTAAATGCTAAATACCAAGTTATGAGCACTGTGACAGTTTAAGGTCACGTCTAACATCAAGAGCTCGTTCGAAAAAATGTTGTACAAAGACGTAATGACGGATGTTGTGTGTTTTTAAGTCGAGATTTATAAATGTGTTCTTACAAACAGTTAAGCAACTCATCTAACCAAGCCTGTTCACGGTTCATCACTCAAGACGAATCATCAACCGGGTTATTTTTGTTTGTCAAAGTAACTTGTCCAATTAAAAAAAACAGCTTTAAAATGGAAAAACTCAAAATGTATATGTGGGTAGAATGTTAAGTGGAGAAGTATCGTATACAACAAGCATAACTATATCCCCATAAAATGCCGATTTATTACAGATGTTTTATGTGTTATTCCGGTTCTTGCCTTTGTTTTGTTACTGTGAATGTACATACCACACGTTGCTTGAATAACTATGCGTATGACAAAGCGGTAAAGCGATTAGCGCATGTATTTACGTCATAAAAGCGGTAGTTATAGTTCACTTATATTTCTTCCAAATGGAACGTGAATGCTGATCATCTTTAACTCGAATTTTCATCAACAACATCCTTAATGTAATCTCGTAATTAAATGCGTTAACACAGTAATAAAGCTGTGAAACCTAACGTGTTAATTGTCTAAACGCTCGGGGCGTCCAATCCAGTGCTTGCTGGTGTACGTTAGTTTATATTATAAGATATCTATTTATTTATTTCAGTTTCATCCATATACACGATTTTATAAATACATGTATACAGCCATTCTATAAGAATTATAAGAGACTATAAAACATATTAAAACATAAAACATATTTAAACATACTAAAACACGTTATCATAGTAGTTGGAAGCAAAACTATGCTAAGAAACATAGCCAGTGTTCAGCGATCTAACAAAGCATCTTGAAATATTTAGATATATTGTTTCGATGAAAAGTTAACAACCAATTTATAGTATGGTTAATAAACATATAATAGTAACCTTAAACAGTTTATTTAAACAAGTATGTCAAATCAATTACCATACATTTAGAATTTGGAAATCAAACAGTGGCCATGTTTCCTATACATCTAAAATTTATACATTTACAATAAAAATCTTATCATTATTAAAATATCTACTCACTAAAATTTTTACTATACAACATGTTATTTCTCAATTTCAATATATCACAGCAGGTTTTTGCGAGGACCCTAACAATGTCTGGGTGAGTAAACATGAATACAAATTTAGCATTATCATTCATATCTTGAAAACCAGAATCTAAAAACTGAGCTTTCTGGTAAATAACATTTCGTATTTGATTATATAGAGGACATACAAGTAAAACATGCATTTCCGTCTCTATGAAGTCCTTACAAAAAGGACATGTTCTTTCAGACACTGGTAAATTAATGTAACGCCCTGTTTCAATTCTAAGCGGTGCTACACCACATCTAAATTTAGACAATGCAGACCTATGACAGTATGGCAATTGTAATTTACAATAAAGTTCCGTATCATAACTATTCTTAAATAATCTATATGTTCTTAGTTTATTACGGTTTGAGCCATTTACACCTGAGTCTCTATTCAAATCAGTTTGCCACTGAGCAATATGACTATTCATTAGTGCAGTACATACATCATTTAACATCTTATTTTTATCAAAAGGTAACATTAAATACATATTTAAATCCATAGAACACAGCTTATCTTTCACAATGAAAGGCCAATTTTTACATCTAGTATTACCTTTTTCTACTGACCAGTTAAATATTTTCTTATTTGTCCTACAATCATTATACAATAGGCATCTATGCCAATGGTTAAAAACAGACTTCCACTGATCTATAATAATTGGTTTCCAACCCATATCACCTTGCACCGCAACATTGGGTGTATATTTACCAGTACCAAGGTAGAACCTCATAGCTCTGTGGTGAATAGCATTTATACATGAAAAGGTTCGAACACCCCACACGGACGAAGCATATGTGATTACTGGTACAACACAAGAATAGTATAGCTTTGTGTATACATCATAGGGTAGACCACCAAATGATTTGTACTTAGCAAAGAGTAGCCCTAATGAACGACCAGCACACTGAGCTACTATCTTAGCTGTAATATTATAATCTAGATGTTCGGTTAGGGCTAAACCGAGATACATATATTTACTAGCATATTCAATTTTACAATCTCCACAATTAAAAACAAAGTTTGACCTTGGAAATGAATTTGGTCTAAAGTGTACTACATTACTTTTATTAACATTAATGCCCATTTCATTTCTCACACACCATGTATTTAGCATTGTTAACATATCTTGCAAATCGTTCTCATTCTTAGCAATCAATACAATGTCATCAGCGTATAATAATATGCAAATATTTTCATCGTCGATTTCAATACCTTTATGCATATTTTTTAACATAATAGCAAGGTCATTAATAAACAAATTAAAAAGTATCGTAGACAACGAACATCCTTGTCTTACACCAGTATTCACACTAAACCAATCAGTACACATACCATTTACTCGTACACAAGCTGATACATCTTTATAAAGGGACTTAACTGCAGAGAGCATCTTGGTTGACATGCCACATTCATCTAGCTTACGCCAAAGAATTGGTCTATTAACAGAGTCGAACGCTTTTTGAAAATCGATGAATGCACAAAATGTAGATTGTTTGTTCTTTTTCCTTGCATCAATTATATTAGTGAGACTCGATATATGGTCGACAGTACTACGCTTTTTACGAAAACCATTCTGCTCGTCAACAATTAGACCACTACTTTCAGTCCACTTTACAATACGTTCGTTTAAAATACTGCTGTACATCTTGTACATAGTGGGAGCAAGAGCTATCCCACGGTATGACATAGGGTCTTTGGGATCTTTTGAACCCGACTTAGGAATAGGATTTATAATACTCCTTGACCAAACATGCGGCACACAACCGGTTTGAAAACAAACATTAAAAATACTATGTAAAACTGTTATAGAAACCTCATTTTTCAAAACTTCTGTAGGAATACAATCAATTCCAGTTGCCTTTCTTAATTTAGCCTTTTTTACAGCTTTAACAACTTCAAATATACTTATATCAGCATCTAAATCAACATTGTTAACAGAGTTGGTTCTCAAATTTGAATTATTAACATCATTTAAATCTGTGCTACTATTACTATTAAGTAGTGAACTGAAATCAGTTTTCCATTTATTCAATACAAGTTTAACATCATTGGATAGACTACCATCATCTAAAACTATCTGCATTGGGATACATTTTTTACGATATGAATCAATACCTGTTTTACCAATAGTTTTCCAAAATTGATTATCATTATTCTCTAAATCAGTTAAAATATCATTTTGCACTTTAAATACATGGGCTCTCTTGGAGCGTTGCACCAATTTATCAAAACATTTACGTAATACAGAGTATTCTTGTTTAAGAGTAATCTTAGTAGCTCTATTATTACATTTTAACCACCTTTGTTCAGACGCACATAAACTTTTCCAACTATCAGTTAATTCTTGGTTCCACCATGGTTTACGTCTTTTATTTAGTAACTTGACATCATCACTTGGGTAAATAGTTTTAAAACTCAACTTCTCATACATTTCAGATTTAACAATTTTACACCAACCATCATAAGCAATATCAAGATCAGACTGCAACCTTAGACCCTGCTCAAGGTTATTGATAACTGAATTAATTTGAGCAGTGACATCGTCGCTAGCTAGAAAGTTATTAGGAATGCTCTTTAAATTAAATTTATCAAAACTTGGAGCACAAACTTCGGGCTCACTTGAACTGGGGGAAGGCTGCAATCCGATTTCAATGTTCAAATTCCAATTTAACATAGAATGATCTGGCATATTTCTAGGTAAAACATTTCTTACATCTATTTCATTTATAAGGTTTGACGTACGAATAACATTAAAGTCAGTAAAGTGATGCAAGTACTCATGGTTTACGAGACAATAGTCTACCACAGAACATCCTTTTACAGACACTGATGTAAAATCATTTACAGAGTAGTTTCGTCCATTCAAAATACACATATTACAATCAATAAGGAACTGTATTAAATGGTCTCCATATGAGTTTGTATTAAAATCAACAACATTTCGTGGTTCAATATTATCCACTCCAGCAATAAAATCATCCATATCGCCACATCGGCTGTTAAAATCTCCGCATACGAATAATAAACCCCTATTTTGATACTCATAAATATTTTGTAACAATTCGTTATAAAAAGTGGTACAATCTGAATAACGAGAAGAGTTTTCAGGTGGAAGGTAACAGACGCATGTAAAAATGCAAAATTTTTCACTCTTGTGTTTAAATTCTAACCATAAAATACCATCGACAGAATTATTAACTATAGTTACATCAAATTCTAACAAAAGACTATTTCTAACCAAAAAACCTACACCGCCAGAGCCATGCTTGGCATTTCTATGAATATCTTTTCTATTATGTTTAAAAAATGTATAACTATCAACCTCAATGCTTGCATTTCCTAGTAAATGTGTTTCAGCAATTCCAATTATATCGTAATCAAGAAAAGTAATACAATTTTGTCTAAGAACATGATTATCTGAAGTATTGCATGAACTCCACCCATGGACATTCCAGAATCCACACTTAACCTAAAAACGCTTATCGTTATAGTATCTGTCATTTCTGTGACTTCTTGATCCCTCTTGGTATCTGTACTGTGCTGAAGAAGAATCTCGAGAGTCTCTATAATTTCTGTTGTTATTTGAAAAAGAATCATGATGGTCTCTAATGTTACTATGATGATCACTATCTGAAAAAGAAGATTGTCTGTCATTTGTATGATTTTGATAATATGCACCACGCGAATGATCATTGCGCGAGTAATCAGACACTGAACTATGCCTGACATTATTTCTGTAGGAACCACGGTATCGCGGATTACCACCTTTTGAAGATCTTTGGTTACTTTCAACTACTCGGTCTCCATGAAGCGAGATGTTACAACCATTTTCTCGTAACACATTTACTATAGTTTTCAAATTTCTGTTGATAGACCTCTCCTCGGTTGACTGATCTTTGTAAATGAACACTTTGCCATAATTTTTGGCGTCTTTAAGTTTACGTTTAGCGTTGAGGATTATCTTCTGTTCTTCTGCTGCTTGAAGAGTAGCGATGACTATTCCATCACCGCCATCACTAGACTTTCTGAGGGTGTTAAGAACGGTGATTGATTTGATTCCTAAACCATCACTAATCAGAGAGTTTACTTTAGAATTAAGGTTTTCTCCATCATGGAAGGGTAAGCCCTTTATCACAAAGTTACAATCCCTTTTGTTGTTGTCACTAACTACAGAGTGTACATGATTTTGTGTGGCATCAGAAATTGAGTTCATTTTTGCTTCTATTTCAGCGATATCCTGGCGCAAATCACTCTTTAAGTCTTGTATTTTGTCATCACACTCTTTTCGGAGGTTTTTCATCTCGGTGTTCATACGTTTGTCAATGACACCAGCCATTTTATGCACCAATTTATTTTCTAGTGAATGTTCGAGTTTGTCTATTCTACTGTAGATGTTGTCTGTTAGCGAATCAAGATTTCCAGATAAGCGTTGGACCATTCTCGTAAAATTTAAAATTTCATTTCTGAGCCCTGTGTCTCTGTTTTCAACATTCATAGTCGCACCAGTAATTACACAAGTATTTTCACCACCAGATTGTACGGTTACTATTTATACATTTGGAGTTGAGTCTGTTTTAGATGATGTGGATGAATGCTTCGTTACACCGATAGTTCTAGCTTTCTTTATAGCAGAATCACATACCTCAATGTCACTGGTGGTTGGTTCATATCTGTTTCTTTTTCTCCTGGGTGTACACACCTTACTTACAGCACCCGGTGTCATAATTGCAGCAACATATTCTGCAGAAGATTTAATGTCCAGACCTGGGAACACATTATCAGGGCAAACGTTCAAAAGTTCTTCCTTATTCAATCTGTTCTCTTTATTTTCAATATTGAACAGACTTTTTACACTGTCAGCCATGAGGAACTACAATATATAGATATGTTAAACTTAATATGTATTTATTTCCTTTCGGGCTGTATATATTCGCCCCAGTGTGTATATTGCTGGAGATATTAGTTGTTCTGTTCCTGATGTTCTTCTTCCACCGTTGTTTCAAAACATGGATGCCCAGCCTTTAACATATAAACAGAAAAATCTGCCCAGCCGCGTCGTAGGTCAAGAAGAAAGGATCCGTGGCAGCCTGAAGTGTTTAAAGTAGTTTTTGGAACCAATAACGAATACACATAACGTTAAACTTCAGCTGCATCAGCAGAAGAGAAACCTCATTATACGATGGGATCCATTACATATGGCAATGAGCCAATTGCCAAACAGTGAGTCACAAAAACAAACAAGTTCTTCGACCATAAGTATGTACGATACAATAAAACAGACATTGTATCTGTGCTGTGAACATGCTGGGGATTGACCTCTCACTTTTGTTGTCCCTGCTGAGCGGAGAAATTAAGTTGTTAGATTTATGTCAATGATATCCCCTGACAAACAAATGTGAACATACAGCTCTACTTGCATAAGCGGTTGTGGACAAGAATTCTTATCAACGTTTAAAATACGGTGTTTGCTGCATATAGAATATGCAAAGTCTTGTGAATTTAAATGTAGCTTTAAAGTCAACTTTAACAGAGTGTTGTATGGTTTTAGTAGAGCAACGATGAGTTCTAATTCTGGCTGATAATACGATATCACTCGGCTGACATTTATAAAGGTTCGCAGGTTTTGTATTAAGGCAAATAACTGTGATTTTTATATAACGGACGATGAAACTGCCGATACATTATCAGGAGAGAAATAAGTGTTACTATCCGATAGTCTGTCCATACACTTTTAAGGCAAAACAATGGATTTTGAAAGAATCCTACATGCTATTAAAAAAACCGGTAATGTTTTCAAATCGAAGGGTCATGTAACCAATTAAAGCCCCATTACTACTCAAATTCAACGAAAAGTACGTACACTGTTTCGTAAAATAAAGTTTAACAATTAAAAATCAGTGTTCCTTATATCAACTGCCGAAATTTCAACATCGGATGGTCTCTGGTAACATATAGTTTATTTTTGTAGATACAAAATGCTCGGTTTTATTTTTTTGTGACACAATAAATTCCATTATTATTCCCCGCAAACATATCTATTCATACGACACTTAAACCTAAAATGGTACTATATAAGTGTTCGAGTGTCGTATGAATAGATATATTTGCGAGAAATTATTTGTGTGGCAAAAAAAATAAAAACGAGCATTTTGTATCTACAAATATTTATGTTACCAGATAACCTCTGGCGTTGACATTTTGGATTTTGCTATATTGGACACTGATTGTTAATAGTTTAACTTTTTTTTACAAAATATTGTACGAAATCTTCTTTGATTTTGAGTAGTAATGGGGCTTTAAACGGATATACCATATGTTTGGCCTATGTTTATGACACATATATATGCAAGTCGATGCATTGCCATTAGCAATAATGAGCAGTAATCATAACAGCATTCAGGCGGACTCCGCAAAATTGATTTTGTGGCATCATAATCTATATTGCGAATTCCGAGCTGAATACAACTTTCCAAACCGTCTCAATATAAGGCCGTTATTTTAAATTATAGGTTTACTTCATTGGAACAAGTCTGACAAAATTTGTTTTTGACATATAAATGCTGAAGAGCGCGATTGTGCGTCCATTTATTATAATTTGAAGCAAGTAATGCGTTCAACAATGAACAAGATTGTTTTCTATTAAATTGTGTGTTGTAAATAGTTTTGTATTGCTATCAACCCAGGAGAACATTGCTATGTTTTAATATAATTAATACAATTAAAATAAAAACAATAATGGATTATTTATATGGCACTAGTTTAAATAATGTTGAACAATTTATATATTGTTTATCCGAATTTTGTGATTAGGACATTTGTATAATCCGTTATGTGGGTATTTAACGGTCAAAGAAAATCACATTTCAGAATCCATATTCTGAAATAACTCTTCTTAGAAAGTAATTAAAGCAACTGCGCTCTCCCGGTTTGTATCACGAGTAAACAGCTAATAATGTTTATACAATGTATTGCCCAACATTTAAAATTTTAATATTAAAAGCACCAAATGTACGACCAATATGATACAGTGTTATTGCTTTGAATTATTCCTCTATTTTTTCCATTATAATGTACACAGTTTTTTTCCATATATACAATTTAAATATTTAAAAAATACGAAATAAATTGATGATTGATTAGTTCCATAACATATTACAAGTCGACTTAAATTTAAAATAGTTTATATTTATATAGCCTTAAAAATAGCATTATATAAAATTCTTTATAATGACTGGTACAACAGATCAATTAATCTCAGACTGAATATATTGAATTTACGTAGGGAAATGTAAATGCAAATGCATGTGTTTATAGTCTGATTACTATATACATATGCAATCGACTTTGACATTTGCCCCCCGATCACTGGGATATAAGTCCTCCGTTTACATTCGGCGCAGTTTGCAGCCACGGAACATTGGCTTTTATCCCTCACAGGTACCCATTTATACACCTGGGTAGAGAGGAGCAGATATGGGATAAATTTCTTGCTCAAGGAAATTCCAGTGGTCAGGGCGGGATTCGAACCCGGGACCTCTCGATCCCTAAAAAACGCCAGCGTCCTACCATTAGACCACCGCTCCCACAATGTATGATAAATTACAAGTGATAATGTATAATGAAAATGTGCATAAAACTGTTAAATATGAAACAACAAATAAAAAGGGTATGTTCATAAATTGAACAAAATATGGAGTTGAGAAAATTCAACTACTGGTTAATTTGCTTATTAAGTTTAATCCTTCTAACCAAAATAATGTGCTTGTAAATGTTCAGCCCTCAAGCAGAAACAGTTTTGAGTAACAACACCACAAAAAGAGTGTCTTTTCCGCGCGAACAAACCACCGATTATATCGATAAAATCAAAATCAAAATGTATAAGTTCGCAAATTTACATGATTGGTTAATATGTTGTTAAAGTAATGCGATCTGCACCTTACAAATGCCATTTTTGCACAAAAAAGGGACATAAGTCTACCGATGGCGGAATGATCCGAACACAAATATGGTGATACGTAAGTCTTCATGTTGGTTTGTAGTAAATGTTCAGGTCTCTAGCAGAAAACATTTTTGAGATACGCGCGATGCAAGTTAAAATGTGTTATTTTTAAAATATATAAAGGGACCATACCGTCGGTATTGTCAAAACAAAATCGGAGTCAAAATAGGGCAAGGTCACATGCTGGCTATATTTTTTATAAATCAATGCCTGTTGTAGCAATTTTTTGGTGGGTGAAGGTATTTTTTCATATATTGACCCTCCTAGTACTTCTTGCTAAAACAGAGTATTGGCGGCCATATTGAAAAAATGCAGCCATTTCGAATTTTCAAGTGGCTAACGTGCTTTTTGAAGAAAGGGGTACCTAAAGGTAATTTATGCCGAATTTCATGCTTGTATCACTAAATGAAAGATTTTTTCAATAATCAGCCCAGCTATTATCTGAGACGACACATGCATTATGCCCAATTTCCCCAGAACACCGCTGAGTCAACTCTCGATACTCGCAAAATAATTGTGTACATTGTTAATCATTTTAAAATCACATGCATGTATCTTACCGTATATTTCTGATGTATACATAGTTCCTTGCTAAAAAAAAACTCAATGTGTAACGATGCTTTGTTTCCGCATTTTCCATGTTCTAAATGTAAGACACAGCAATATTGTTATTAAATGCAGATTGGCCTACAGGATACGCAAACAATAAATAAACAAGTGTATACAAACATAAAATGTGTTAAAGTAATGTAACTCTTCAGTTAGTAGATTTAGATTTGACACATTAAATTTTGTAAATGTTGATTCTCCCTATTTTAATTATGTTGATCAACGCGTTTTGCAAAATTGAACGTTTACTTTCGCTTTGCAGTTTGTCTCTCCATAACAAAGATATTACATTTAAACAATTGTACGTTTGCAAGGTAGTTTAAAGGTTAAAACGTAGTCCTAAATAATAGCTGTTGTTATTACAAAATACAAGGTCATGTTTGATTCAACTCAAGAAATAGTATTCATGTGCATTTCTAATTGTAACAAATTCATACTTATGTTGGTTGTTGAACGATTTTTGCTTTGTCTTCCTGCTTAAGCGTAACCTAGTTAACTTAGAGAAAGCGAGATTGCTTTTAAAAAAATGGCTGGTGTTTGAAAGTAAGTTTACTTCCACGTAGTTTATGGCCAAGTTGTTTACTTGCAAAAGTTAAGTGTTTTAGTTAATTGAAGCCATCATTAAATGTCCACATTTGTTACAATGAATGTTGCACGTGACATAGGGCTAAGTTTTCCCTACTTTTTCACCACTTTTTATCATCTCAATTTGTTGTAATGTCAACATGCTGTTCTTTTCGTTCAGACATTACGAAGCGTTTCTTGTTAATTCTTTTCGCCCCTTAACGTTACCCCTCATAGGCGTTAGTTGACAAAGTACGTGCTTAATTGAGTCGCGTTCTGAGAAAACTGGGCAAAATGCTTGTGCGTAAATTGTCATCGCAGATGAGGCAGTCCGTACAGGCTAATCAGGGAAGACAATTTCCGCTGTTATGGAATTTTTTGTTTACATGATGTCTCTTCTTAGCGAAAATCCAGTTTAGGCGGAAAGTGTCGTCCCGGATTAGCCTGTGCGGACTGCACAGGCTAATCTGGGATGACACTTTAAGCACAAGCATTTTGCCCAGTTTTCTCAGAACACGCCACAATATATTACAATTTAATAATAACAATTGTAGATCGGTTGCAATTCTTCCTCTATTTTCATCTCCCATCATTCTAAACAATATATAAGCCCTTTGTTTTCTGCAGTCTTAGGACCGATACACATTTGATTGTGATGGGTCATTCAAATTGTATCATTCACTTTGTTATTGAAGCGACAAACACATACAACATAATGTCAAAAATATCAAATGTTTGCTGGGCCCTTTCCCGCCAGTCCATCGCATTTTATATCAAGCGGAATCGAAAACTGTCAGAGCGATGAAACATTTTTGTTCATTCATCAGCATTTATAATCTTTGGTTTTAACTTTTAATACTGAAATGTACATATAGGTTATTGCTAGTTGTTTGTAAATGTGAGTCTGTGTTAATTAAATGAGATTGTATATTGGGTGATGTGCGTTCTGTTTTTGAACAGTTGGTAATTGTTTCATAGTCCGTCCCATCTAACCAAAGAACATATAGCCGTTAAAAAAAATCCATCAGCATGATAAGCGTTTGCTCCTTGGAATTTAAGCTTACATGTGTGTTGTTGCTAGTTTGTATAAATGGGTGTCTGTGTCAGTTACATACTATTAGAAGCTGTGTGCAATTTGTTGTTGTAATTATTAAGTATCTCGTGTACTCCAATCCAAAAAAATTGCGCCTGGGGCACACCCTTAAATTTTGAAGCTCCCTTATAAGAAAAAATAATCAAAGCGCGAGCAAATTATGGAAACTCTCAAAAGATAAAATATAGGATCTTAGTGACCAACGCAACGCTATTAAATGTGGGGACTCATATTACACTTACGAATTTCCCAGTCACAGTCAATTTGAAAGATTTCGAAAAGTACAAACCAAACGTTAGAAATGTGCCCGATATTGAAAAAATTAGAGACCTATCAGAAGATGAAGTTAGAAAACTCATAAATAAAATGCAAACAAAGTCCTTTGAAATTGATGTTTTACTGACACAATTTTTGACTAGTTAATCTTTCATTGACACAGGGAGTTTTCCCAAAGCAGTGGAAACAAGCAATTGTTAGACCTCTGTTGAAAAAAACCGGCCTAGATTTAATATTTTCCAACTACAGGCCAGTGAGTAACTTACTGTTCTTGTCCAAATTAATAGAAAAAGCAGCTTTGTACATATTGAATGAACATGTAAATGAACATGACCTTCTTCCAAAAAACCAATCGGCGTACAGACAAAATCATTCGTGTGAATCGGCTCTCCTTAGACTTGTAAATGATTTATTGGATCGGTGGAGTTGCATTAGATTGGTTGGACTAATACCTTCGGCCACGGAGCTGCCGCGTAAGTGTGAACCAGCCGATGTCTTCGGCGCGTGAACTAGCATGTAGTGTCCCTCAGGGAAGCTGTTTAGGGCCTTGGCTCTATCTCACGTACGCTGGAACCATATTTGACATTGCCCCCCCCCCTTCCATTTCTGTATACGGCTTTGCCGACGATCACACCGCAAGTAACGTTTTCTACACAAGCCAAAACTTGAGGCTCAAACCATTTACAAACTAGAGGAGTTCACTTCGGAGTGAAACGATTGGATGAGGGGTAACAAACTCAAAATGAATTCTTCAAAGACTGAACATATAGTATGTGGAAGTGCCCTACAGTTGAACAAGGTAACCATCCAGGAGATAGACATTTGTGGTGAAAAAATCGAGAAACAAAGTACCATCAGATACTTAGGGGCATATTTGGATAACACGTTAAGTTTTAAATATCACTTAAAGATCAAGTGACAGTCCGCCTCGAGTGGCTGTGTGGTAGCCTCGCTCAGAGTTGTGAGCAGTCATGGACAGAGTAGCAAAGTGTATGGTCAAGAATAAAGCCTCGTCTGGAAAACCGGGTTTAGTGCATGCGCGTAAAGGGTCGTCCTATATTAGGCTGTGTAGTCCACATAGACTTATCTGGGACGACACTTCGCTTTTATTGTAATTTTTGTTTAAAGAAATATTCTTCTTAGCGAAAATCCAGTTTAGGCGGAAAGTGTAGTCCCTGGCTAGCCTGTGCTGAATGCACATGCTAATCTGGGACAACACTTTAGGCACATGCGATATACGCCGTTTTCCGAGACTCAATTAATATTAATGTGAAAACAGGAACACGATTTAAATGATGAGGCTTTATGTACGTTTCGAATGGAAATAATAGGTCACGCAATATTAAAGCGGTACTGTACGATTTTGTCAAATATTTATCATTTTTTTAAAAATGTGTTAAAAATTAGTATACATATATTTCAATATAAATTAAAATAAAAGTTAAGAAGAACATGTGTCGAAAAATGCGAAATAAGCCAGATATTTAAATATGAAAGCTTAAATGACTGGAAGTCAAATAAGCCAGCATATATATAAAACATGTACAATGTGAATCTAAATTTAGTTTTAGTGCAGATTCGTTCATACGACACAAAGACACAATTTTGTTTCCTTACAAATACGAGTAAAAGTGTCGGCATCGGCTTTAACCAGCGCTAACTTGTCTTTGCTGCATTTTATAAAATTCGTCTTCAAAGTATAATTTTTATTGCCTATTTTGAGTCATCGTAACATAATTTAATCAATATATTAAAATTTAACACATGTAAAAATCGTACAGTCCCGCTTTAAAGATT
>VMBQ01001117.1:13774-80647 GCA_007657795.1 Dreissena rostriformis | reverse complement strand
CAAAAAAATAGGAATGAATGTATTTGACATTCCTCAAATTACGATATTTGACGTTCGGAAAATAATAGACTCTCTCAAAATATCCAAAGCTGCCGGAATAGACAATATTGGCGCTAAAATTCTCAAATATTGTGGGGATACCATTGTATGTCCGATTACTTCTATTATTAATAATTGTATAAATGCTGGAATTTTTCCTGACCAGCTTAAAGATGCATATGTTTTGCCAATACATAAAGGTGCAGATAAAAGTGATCTTAACAATTATAGACCAATTTCTATTCTCCCAACAATTTCGAAGATATTTGAGAGACACATTACAAATCAACTTAAATCATATCTTGACAAGCATGAACTACTCCACAGTTACCAATCTGGTTTCCGCCAAAATCATTCCTGTCAAACATCCTTGATTCGCCTTGTAGATTCTTGGTTACAGTATATTGATTCTGGTCGCATGGTTGGGTCAATTTTCCTGGATCTCCGGAAAGCTTTCGATTTAGTAGATCATGACATTTTACTTGAAAAACTCAGCATGTACCATTTTTCTGACAATGCTCTTGCTTTAATGAAATCTTATCTTTCTAATAGAAGACAGTGTATTAAAATAGGTTCCAGACAATCGTCGTTTCAATATATCAAAACCGGTGTACCACAAGGCTCTATACTTGGGCCAATTTTATTTCTTATTTACATTAATGACATCCCATCCTTCGTTAAAAATTCAACAATTGATCTTTACGCAGACGATTCAACATTACACGTATCGGATTATAACATTCATAATATACAATTAAATTTGCAAAACGATTTGGACAGAATAGCAACATGGTGTTCCTTTAATAATATGTCAATTCATCCAAACAAAACTAAATGTATGCTTTTATCAAAAGCTCGTTGTTCTACTGACAAGCTTAGACTTAATATTAATGGCATTCTCCTTGAACAAACCAAAGAATTTAATTTACTAGGAGTTACGATTGATGAGCATCTTACATGGCAATCTCACATAAACAGTGTATGTCGTAAACTTAACTTTAAACTGGCCTTATTAAAACGAATTAACTATTTTATTAACTATGAAACAAAAAAACTATTTTACAACTCATATATATTAACGACTATGGATTATTGTTGCGCATTATGGTGTTCAGCAACACAGTCACACTTACGTAAAATACATTCGATACAAAAACGAGCTGCTAAAATAATACTGAATAAACCATATTCAACTCCTTCAGCTCCCTTATTCAAAGAACTTGGTTGGTTGACATTCAATAACAGATGTACTTTCCTAACTGGATCTATTGTTCATAAGTTTGTAATAGGCGCAATGCCCTCTTATTTCAATAATGTTATACATATCTCAAATAACAATGTGTACGCTCTTAGATCCATCACACACACTGATATATCATCTATTCCGTTTAAAACAAATTATGGAAAACGAGCGTTTTCGTTTCGGTCACGAACCATATGGAATTCAATTCCAATAAGCATCCGACAAGTGTCTTCGAATACTACATTCAAAATAAAATTTAAAGAATACCTACAAACAAATCATTGATATATATGTATGCTCATTTGTTAATTTTTCTATGTTAATACTTTGTTGTGATGTGTCTGATGTGATTTATTTGAAAGATTAATTTTTGAAAGATTGATTTTTGTATCATATTTTGCATATTTTGTATTATCATAATCATCATCGTCATCATTATCATCGTCGTCGTTGTCTTCGTCGTTGTCGACGTCGTCGGAATTGATAAGGAAGTTATTATAACATTTAACTGTATAGTTCATTTTCTTTTTTCCCTTGTATGTTCGTATGCATTTTTCAAAATATATACTTGTGTTTTGTTACTGAAGACCACATTGTAAAAAAGAAATTATTTCTTAATGTGAATTCTTCATGAAATAAAGTTATTATTATTATTATTATTATTATTACTCCGGATTTAGTAAGATTATTTTATTTATTTTTTATTTTATTTTTTTTTGGGGGGGGACTAAAAATAATTAGGTAAAAACCAAGTTAAGCCCTTTAAAATCCTTAAAATTAAGATTTAAAACAGATTTTTTTCTCAATGCAATATCAATTTATGTATATTTTTAACATAACATAATGTACATCACATTTCTTATAGCATATTTAACTTTTATAATGTATATAGTGCATGTGGTCAAGTTTATTATTATTTTGTGTGTTGTATTTTTGACTGCTCAAGATTCAACACACATATTCAGGCACATATAACAAATGTTCTGTCATACTTTCAAATTCTCAAGATGCCATGGACTTGTACAATTTTCTAAGTAATGCATATCACTGTTTTGAGTGTTGTCAATTTTACTGTAACGCATATATGTGTATTGTTAGTTTATGATTGTCGTGTTGTATCATATATGTATGACATCCACATAATTAACCTGTTTATTTTTGTTTGAATTATGTTAAAGAAATATATACAAGATACACCTTTACAAAAGCTGATCCATCGCAGACTAAAGATTTATAACAGATTATTACTTCCAGTTCCTTCCTTTCCATCTTGCCATAATCAGACGAACATGACCGTAGCTGACGACGGAACTATCCCTAAAATAANACACTACAAATAAAAAAACCTACAGAAAACTCCAAAACCCAAAATAAATGGCAAGTCCTTTTTCGAGAACAAGAACTTAATTTGAAACACATATTTATCATGCCATATAAAGCAACTATTGAGAGCACACTGAGAAATTTTCAATATAAATACGTCCATAGAATTATAGCTACAAATAAATATCTCTTTAAATGTAAATTATCTAACTCTAATATATGTGACTTCTGCGTTGAAAACATCGAAACTATAGAACATCTATTTTGGGAGTGCAAACACACCCAGCCTATTAGGAATCAATAAGCATCCTTACTTGAACAACAACAGCTAAACGTTAAACTATCCTTCTTAAGTGTTTTTTCGGTATTAATTCATTAAAATCAATACACGGTAATAATATTGTGAATTGTATTCTTATATTGGTGAAATATTTTATCTTTAACATGAAATACAGAAAACAAATACCAAATTTTAATTGTTTTATCCATAGTCTTAAACTCAAAATCCAGATCGAGACAGAAATAGCCCTCAGTAATGACACATTGCAGATCTTTGAACAAAAATGGAATCGAGTTAAATTCTCATAATGCTTGTCCACTTATATACTATTTACTCTTATGTTAGTTTATCTTTTTTAAATATTTTTTTTAGTATTATTCACACCAAGTTCTAAAACTTTAGCAGGCATAGTTTCTGTATACTTTGTTAAAACCATTGTTTGCAAATAAATCAAACATGTATGTATACAATATATGCTTTAAAATGAATAATAAAAAAAAAAATAGTTTATATTCCTCTTTCCAATAAATGTGGGTGTATTTACAGTCTAAGTTGATGCATGTTTAAAAACAAGACAAGACAAGATACATATTTATTCAGACTTGCACAGGGTACATCGTCTAAACACTAAATATTTCACATACAATTATGTCACAGAGATAAACATAGTAATCAAATAAACATAAGCAGCATCGTATACGGTTACAAAAAGGCTATGTAAAATACATGTTATACGTGTTTATGGAGGATTACTATTTGAAGTTAAGTAACAACATCAGCAATATTATTTCAGAGCTTCTTTTACAAATTTGGCTCACTTAATACGTTCAAATTTATTCGTTGTATTCAGTAATTGGTGGAATTTATAAACAGACGGCCTAATGTAATAACATTTCTTTAAATAGTTTTTTCTAATATCAACGTATAAAGGACAATTACAAACAAAATGAAACTCATCTTCAACATCTAATTCGTTACAACAAAGGCAATAACGTTCGTTTCGAGGTATATTTTGACCAGCATATCTTCCAGTTTAAATTCTTAGTGGCAGGCTCGAAGTTCGAAACTTTGCGACGAAGTGTCTTAGTGATTTAGGTAATAAATCTAAATATTTTTCGTAAGCAAACGTACACTTTAACACACGGTACATATCTAAAACAGTGCTATTTTCAACGGATCGAAACTCTTGTTTATAGGTATAAATTACAACAGTTTTAAAATGTGGTATACATATTTTAACATCGACGGAGCTTGGGTTATTAAACACGTATGGCAAACCGTGGGTGTCTAACAATAGTTATACATTAGATACCCATATAAATGTTAATATAAATAGTAGAATAATATAGCCTAAGCGATTATCGAAAGCTGTAATTTAACAGCTTATTTTTCTTCCCAACAGTTAACATATGAGCCTCGCTCTGTAAAAAGGGGGTGTAATGCCTGCGCGTAAAGTGTCGTCCCAGTTTAGCCTGTATAATCCGCACAGGCTAATCAGAGACGACACTTACCGTCTTAACTGGATTTTTGCTAAGAAGAGACTTTCTTTAAACGAAAATATCATAAACGCGGAAACTGTCGTCCCAGATTAGCCTGTGCCACTTTACGCACATGCTATTAACCCCCTCTTCACAGACCGAGGTTTAAATAAATTATTACAGTTGACGATTGAAGTATGTATAACGATGCCTAACTGTGAATTAAAACAGGTAAAAACTAAACTGTATTAATTTACCTTTCTTTTATATAATCCTCCTAGATTGCTCAAAAGTTGGTCTTTGCTACACTGGCGAATTTATGCTCGACTTAATATGGATGATTTCGTCGTGTTTTTAATAACTGTACATGTATGCTTGCATTTAAGAAGTTTCGAAATCACCAGTTGTTTAATGGTTGTTCAATAAGTATGCAGAGCTAGGATAACAAATACAATCTATGAATGAATGTGGTAATCATATGTGTCGTGTTCTGAGAAAACCGGGCATAATGCTTGTGTGTAAATTGTCATCCCAGATTAGCCTGTGCAGTCCGCACAGGCTAATCAGGGACGACAATTTCCGCTTTTATGACATTTTTCGTTTAAATGAAGTCTCTTCTTAGTAAAAATCAAATTTAGATGGAAATTGTCCTCCCTGATTAGCCTGTGCGGACTGCACAGGCTAATCTGGGATGACAATTTACGCACAAGCATTTTGCCTAGTTTTCTCAGAACACGACACATATTAGTTACTGCTTAAAGCCGTTTCCATGGTAGAAGTAGTAATGTTCATGCTGCTTTATGTTGATGATGACGGAGGCAATGTTTATCATGTAGCAGTAAATTCGTGATGATGACAAAATGTTGATTATTATGATAAGGGTTGCTTACTGTGATGGTGATACGGTTGATGAAGAGATATGATGATAATTACGATGATGATGATACTGATAATTGCAATATAAATGTATAGAGCTTTTGTATTTGTATCTTTATATCCTAAAGCCCCGTAAACATTTAAAATCAACGAATATTTCGTAAAATTTAAATTAACCCATAAACAATCAGTTTTCCGTATAGTAATAGATTAAATTTCAACGCTAGATGTGGTCTCGTAACATAGATTCAACAAGATACAAAATGCTCTTTTTTTACTTTTGTATGGTACAATATACTCCATTGTAATTTCCCGCAACGATATCTTATCATACGACACACGAACACAAACATGGTACATGAACACGTGTTGAATATATTGTACCCCAAAAAATGTAAAAGAGCATTTTGTATCTTGTTTATTAAATCTATGTTACCAGAACACATATAGCGCTGACATTTTAGCTATTGCTGTATGGAACACTGATTTTGTATGGGTCAACTTCATTTTATGAAATATTTTACGAAATATTCGTTGATTTTGAGTGTTAATGGGGCTTCAAGATTTATGATAATCGCAGATGTGTGAACACCCCTCAAGTTGTAAAGCCTTTCTATCCACTGATACGTGAACGCTTTTTTACGTATGACTGGTTATGTTTATTATCCATGTTGATGGTGGTTTTAATGTTGAGTGTTGCAAATGTGCGCACTTTTAATGTGCATGTTTATATGGTATCGAGGTATCAAGCGCATTTGTACTTGTCCTGACAGTTTAAACTTTAGTTATAATTAAAAGTCATAATAGAAATGATCAAATACAAAATTACAAACATGCGAAATACAAGCACTCATTAAATCCGATATTTTTAACAGAGACAAATGTAAAATGAGTATATGTACCTGTAGGTTTAAACCTTAATCTTACAAACATGGGGTTTAAAGGGCCTAAAATTGCGATCTCTTGTGTGTTGTGACGTAATAACCACATAGCCTCTACACAGTTGCTAAATAACTATTGATTACCACTATGCTAACCTCACTACAGAGTAAGTTATTCGATAAGTTAATATGAGAGATAAAGGACATTGAAGATCAATACGATAATTTGGTAACATGTTAGTGTTCACGTGTCGTATGAATAGATATATTTGCGGAAAATTAAAATGGAATTTATTGCGTCACAAAAACAAAGAACGAGCATTTTGTATCTTCTATCTATCAACATCTATGATACCAGACAAAATATGGCGTCGACATTTTAGATTTTGCTATAAGAGATACTGATTTTAAATCGTTAAACTTTAATTTACGAAATATTGTACGAACGTTTCGTTGATTTTGAGTAGTTATGGGGCTTTAAAGAAGATTGGGCAATACATGTGGCCTCTTGAGTGTTCACAAAGTTAACGTTGATGACCAAAGACGGAAAAGGAAACCCGGTCAGAAGGTAATCCCAAACGTTCACAATTAGAAGGGTGTGCTGAGGTGTGTAAAACAATATTTACATAAAAACATCAAGAACAGTGACGATTCCACCAAACAAATCTATATGTACTGGGGAATCATTGAGGAAACATTTAACAAATAAAACAAAGAAAAAGTATGTTTCAATAAATTGTATGTAATATTATGTTATTATTTATTTAGGAAACAATGTTGGTACATAATATTGTGAGTGCATTAACAGCAAATTGTAAACATGCATTCAATTTTAAGTAAAAAAGTAAAAAGGTTATTAGGAGTTTGTTAAAAATTGGCTTAAAGTTGTGTTAGGATGAGGTGGCCCACCTTTTGTACACTGCATTGACAGACGTCTATTTTTCTTTTGATTTCAAAACAATCTGAAATTAATCATCAAAATAGTCGATCATGAAATGCGAATAATTTTATGAGGACCTTTACTTGTATTTTTCAAAATATTCAATATTATAAAATACATTTTTTTTTTTCTTATTTCAAATTTAGATCAGGAAAATATAAATTCTATATAAAAAAATTGTCTAATGTTTAAGATAAAGATTAATGAAGTTACTATTTTAGTTGAACTTATTTCAGGTAATATATCAAATGTAGCAAACGTAATAGTTATTGAAGTGCATACTTTTGAATTAGGCAAAACAGAACAAACACCGAAAATGATATATATATATAAAAGTTTAAGATCCACACAAACAAATTAGATCGTTCTTTTAAGCAGAAACTAACTACTTTTTAAAACGCCTTATGCTGTGAAATGGGTGATTTTATTTTAATGACTCTCACATTTGAAGTTTAATTGTTACAACTGACTTCCATAATACACCTTATTATTTAAAACAATATTAGAAACATTCGTGCAAAGCCTGAAACATATGAAAACCTAGAATAATGCTACCGTCAAGTCTTTCGTTGACATTATACACCTGTGTCATTCTGTGCAGACCACTTACAGCATTGACTCTTATGAAATTACAAATGTATTGTTAAAAAATAACAAGTGTGAGCAGTAAAATAATAAAGATAAAATACATCCATAAAATATGTTATGTAGAATTATGTCATTTATGCATTTGCCCAAAAGATCAGGTTATGAAGTCAACTTATAAAAACATATAAAATGTACTACTTGCCCGACAACATACATATATACTCGTCTTATGTTCACATTTTCACATATGAAAAGAAAAACAAGATAGATCAGGAGAAGTTATTCAGAAACAAAGAACATTTTCAGAATAAAAAGCTCGAGTAAAGGCTTAAAAGACGTTTCAAAAGGTATACAACTTATTTTAACATGTTTTTGTAATACGATCCACATACAATAATCCAGTATTCTCGCATGTCGATTGCAAAATATATTATTAAATCACAGTTTGAAATCACATATATTAATGTACATGGGAAAAACTGAAAATCATAGCTTTAAATCACATAAATCAATGTATAAAAGATCGACTGTATATCACATTTTTCATTAAAAAAATATATATATATGAGATCAAGCAACAAAAGTGCAGAATACGTAATTAACATTCAAGGGCAAATAAGTGGATATTTTTAAAGGGATATAACTGACAAGTCCATTTTTTGTGTCAAGATAACAGGATTAGACCGGATAGTTCATTTTGAATATAGATATATATGCAATTATACGTTCTTCATAAGACATAAGAAAATAGTAACAGGAAAACACATGCCTATTACACCTGTTTTAAAGGTATCTGTCCCTAACAGACAAAAAGGGATTCCGGCACAGAATTGTGAGAAATCATCAATGTTTTCAAGAACTAGACATCACAAATACTGCATACCACAACACGTAAAATTAAATAATGTGTAAAACAGACTTCTTGTCTTATGGTAACATTTAATTGAAAATCACAATCATCTCAGAAAATATAACAAACACTGGCGTGAAGCGAGGTGTTTCACAAAATTGACACATGCCTCGCGAGCCGCCTCTTCGTATTTTTTTTCATGAAAAACAAACTATTATGTTATATTCCCAGGCAGAGAAGCATAACATCGCCGATCCTGTATCTCACTTTTATCAACGACCTTATTAAAGAACTGACGACGAGTGGCTATGTATGTATAATATAAACATTTGTGCACCGACCGTTGCGGATGATATGATTCTGATATGTGTCGTGTTCTGAGAAAACTGGGCAAAATGCTAGTGCGTAAATCGTCATCCCAGATTAGCCTGTGTAGTCCGCACAGGCTAATCAGGGACGACAATTTCCGCTTTGATGGAATTTTTTGTTTAAATGATGTCTTTTCTTAGCCAAAATCCAGTTTAGGTGGAAAGTGTCGTCCCGGATCAGCCTGTGCGGACTGCACAGGCTAATCTGGGATGACACTTTACGCACAAGCATTTTGCCCAGTTTTCTCAGAACACGACACATATCATTATCCCGCCACGGGCTCCAATGCATGTTATCCATCTGTGACAAGTACTCCAAGCAGTGGCGGTTTGAGTATAACTCCGACAAGTGTGGCGTTATCGCATTTAATGACAGTGTGCGGTCTTGTCGAGAAAGAAAGTGGTATATAAGAACGCAACAACTAAATGAAGTTAGGATGTACAACCACCTAGGTCTGATATGCGACGAGTCACTGTCTACAAGCAAATCACTTAACGACGCTAGCAACAGACTGCGAGAAACGTTCCTAAATATACTAAATAGTGGGTAACATCCAGGCGGTTTAAACCCACTTACACTTAAAACGTTATACCAATCAGTGGTCATACCTAAAGCACTTTCCGGATGTGAACGTTGGAATACATGTACGCAAACGGACATTAAAAGACTTGAGGTGGCCCACAGGTTTTGCGTTAAACACATACAATCATTGAAACTGTCTACCAGCACTGACTTTTCACTCGCAGTGTTAGATGTTGAATCGCTCGAGACAGGTGTTGACCCGAGGAAGCTTACATTTTTTGGACAGTTATGCTGTCTTCCTTGTAGATACTTGGCCAAGCACGTGTTCCTGAATAGACTGACGCGGTTTCTTAACCTGTATTGTCAATGCCAAGTTTTTATCCCAGATATATTCAGGTTACTTCATTAGCACATTCTAAATGAGTATCTTAATATGTATGTGAACAGTGGGACATTTGTCTCAAACATGCAGTGGAAGAGCATTCTCTTGAGACACGTGACAAACCCGTCCAGAGAAGCCAGGTCCTCGGAAATATGCACTCAAAGACCTGGTTTGTCCGAGATAATGCCGAAGGACGGTAACCCATATGTGCCTTATGTAATCATGAAATCCAATCCAGAGTTGCTGCAAATTGTGAAATCAGTTAATAGAGCGGTAGGGCGTATGGTATCGAGATTAAACTCGGAACATTGTCACAGTGCTCAAGATGTTGTGACAATATTGTTGAACACTTATTTTTCTTCTGTCCGTATAATAATCCCCACATAGCACGCATGTTTGCACTCGTCATTCAAACTTGAGGGATAGACTTCTGCTCTTACACTGGTGCAGTTTACCGCTTGAACAACAAGCAGATGTATTAGTGTGTCAAACGTTCCTCAACGCAAGCGCGTCAATGTTTACCATGCTTAAATCCTTATATAGTGTGCTTAAAGGAGGATACGTTTAACATATAACAGTCTGGCTCGGGCACTGTGATTCTAAAGACTTAACAAAATATATTGAAGATTCTCGTAACTTGAATATTAATATTTAATTCCATGCCTTCAAATAAAAGTTCAAGCTTATGTTTATATAAGTTTACTGTGTTTATAATGTAAATGGTATCTGTATTTATCGCTTATTATGTGTAAAATATTGTACACATATACACATACTGTATATTATGCTTATGCTTGTTTTGTAAACTATTGTAAATTTTGTCTGTGTATTTGTTCAGCTCTTCATGTATTTTGAGGAAATAAAGTTATATATGTGTAATATATTCACCAGTGGGACAAGTAGTAATAGTGTTTTGGTAAGTAGAAACTTGTCTAATGTATAACAACGCATCGATTATTCAACATTCAACATGCAATACCTGTGTATTTTCTTCGTCAAAAACATCTTCCCACAACTCCACTATACGGCTAGTCCTTTATGTTGAATGGCATTACGACTTTAGCCACTTCTTGATCGACATTGTCGGCAACACTCAGTCTACAGGTGCGTCGTATTCAGTTTTTCTTAACTATATGTCGGTAATACACACGTGTGCTAAATTATCGATGAAAGAGTAAGAACGCTTTATAATTTTTTTGATTTCGAAGGATGATTATGAATAAGCGAACATTATATTTTAAACTTTTTTCACACGAGTGTTATTGTGCTTGTTTGAATAGGTCTGCACATTTAAGCCGAGGCAGCAGTGTCATTGTACCTGTGTGGTTACGACGACGTTAATGTATTCGTCGAAGATAAACATCACTTTAGGATTTCTGTTTTCTGATATTAAACGGGACGCCGTTTGATCATAACAAATGTGAGACCTATTGATATCATAAACCATGTCGGTTTTAACTTAAACAAAAAACTAGTTTTAGACGTCTAATCCATATAAGACCACTAGAAACATTTGCAATAAAGTCCCGATATAGAGCGAATATTAATACGAAATAAACGCTAATCACTTTCTTACTGATATGATATGATATGTGCTCGGCACGAAACCTTGAACCACTCACAAATGTTCGTGGTTAAGATTTTGTAAGACTTATTAAAAACCTGTTGTTATAGCACATGTTGACTGTCAGTCCGATCCGAATGGCCGTTATTTAAATTTTAAAGCGAGTATAAACGACCCTTTAACTTTGTTCAAAACAGATTAAACGTTAATGAGTGAAATGCTAAATAAATGTTTTAGAAGAAGTCGTACAAGAATTCGTGCGGATCACATACATATGCCACCGTTACTGGCATATGTATGTGAACAAAGTTCTAGTTGCTCAGCTATCCCAGAAAAAATGTGAATTGGTAAACTGACCACCGTAATATGACCTAAATACTGCTGAACACGGCGAAAAATCAAACTTAACAAACACACATATAATTGTTTCCCCACTTTTGTTAATGTCAGCAATCAATACAACACTAAGTTTACCTACAATATTGAATAAACTTATGATTTCCTATGATAAAGGAAATTTTTCAGGTAAAACTAGGACGGCAAGCACACAAAATGCGATTATTTTCCCAAATTCCCGCGTCATTCAATGTTTGACAAGAAACTGCTCAAAAGTTAATCTTGGTCACTTTATATACCACGTTAAAGGTCTTTAACGGTCTATAATTCAGTATATTTAAAAAAAAGGGAAATATTATCGCATACGTTTTCACGGTTTTGGATATGTAAAAGACGCACCGAAACGCGCTGCAATGCGCTCGTTTATATAAGAATGATTGATTATTTTGTGTCTATGTGTTAAAAAAGAAGCTGTTCCTTATGGACCATAGTTCGAATTATAAATGTTAATACTTGTTTATTCCCCAGAATGTCTATGTCTATACATCTGATACGACAACTTTGATAATTCAGTTGTTAAAAGTATTGCAAGGGCTTGACAAAATGTGCAGCTTTTAAGTTTATTAAAACTCGTTACTCTATGTCCCTATACATTTTAGTTAGGTATGCACTCGGCAATCTGGATTGTATCGTATTGTTGTTTGTAGTGATCATCTTTGAAATAAGAGTGTCAGTTGACTGTTTTTATGTTTACCATCTTTTGCACAATATATTTTATATACAACGGAATATGCTAAATAAGAAACTTGATTAAAAGCAAGTGTATTAGCCTCGAAAGACTTAGTTTAAACGTATTTATATATTTCGTAATCATACAATTAAAAACATTGTTGCAAAGTATAAATTCATGGATTAGAAAACAAAGGTAAAGCTTATATTAATTCTTGTCCATTGTGGACTTGACTCATATAATTATGTTATGCATTTAGGTGGCCACAAGAACATGGATGCGCTCACGTAAATGTTAGGATTGTGATTGGATCGGATTCAAAGTTAAAACGGAATCATAGGTAGTGTGGATATATTTCATACAAACAAAATGGATAGTTGATTAAAAAGGCACTGAGGCGTAGTGTCACAGAGGCTCCTACTAGGGTAAGGTCAACGTCCACAGCAGCATCGTTCTACGAGTCAAATCGTTTAGTTGCTTCAATAAACTGCTGGACACGAAGAAATAATACAGTGTTTTCCTGATAGGTCAAATGTTCGTCACCATTTAGAAGGTTATTTACGGTTGTTGCGCATGGAAGATTAGTAACACAATGTGGTTGTATGTGCTGATACCTTGGACAGTGAAGCAAGAAGTGAGACGGAGTTTCAATGGCACCAGATATGCAATCCGGTGAAGAAGTAAGGTTTCTACGATGGAGATCGTAGTTCAAGGAGCTACAGCCAAGTCGCAGACGAGAATGATAGATTTGTAATCTTGTATCAACAACGTTGAATATTGGACACAACTTTGTTGGACATTGAGTGATTTTCCTCTTAAATTCAAGAAGTGAATTTGTGACGTCAGGAGAAAGATTGTTCCAGTGGCGGATGGCGGAAGGAATTAGAATAAAGTTGAGTATTTGCATAAACTTGAGGTGTGTCGTTTTTGGATCGGAGGTCATAGGCATGGGATGTGCGAACTGGGATCAGGTTGCATAGATAGAAGGGTGCAATATTGTTTTGTATATTTGCATCATACTATGCTTCTTTCTTCGCTGGGAGAGTGATTCCCAATTTAGGTCTTTGAGAAGGCGGTCAATATTGAAATATTGTGTAGCACCTGTCACGATCATTGCGGCTTCAACTTGGACAGATTCAATGTCATTTTTTAGAGCTACAGGACAATTGTCCCAAATGATGTCTCCATCTGTTCAATATTTGACCTTATCAGTATATATTTCAGGCTTCGAAGTATACCGATTATCTGCCAGACTTTTCCAAGGATAAATGATATGTGAGAAGACCACTTTGCGTCCTCAGAAAGGACCAAGCCTAGGTGTGTCTGAGTTTTTTATTGGGCAATCGAAGTTTGTTCCATTAAAAGTGGTGGATAAAGACTTTGTAAACCTTTTCGAATTCAAATGGGGCTACACAGTGTAAAAAAGTTGGATTTGAAAATCCTCTGGTAATATAAATTCTGCAGTCTGTTCTTTTTTTTCTTGCTAAAATATTGTTAATATTAATACCTTATAGAGACGTATTTCTGTGATCTCTAGTGAGTATGGCAGAATGCCATACACCTTCACACCATCATTAGAAGAATGCTACAATGATGACAAGAACTGTCCCTAATGCCGAGGGTTGTTGCTTCAACATTACCAAATGAACAAACACAGCAGAAAGTGAAAAGAACAGAGTTATGTTTTATTAATATGTCATTGATTAATAAATTAGTTAATATTAAACTACAGTAAGATTACTTACCTTAACCATTACAATTTTCAGTAACAGTTCAAGCTTTTTTGACACATCGTGAATTACATTACATTTTTAAACGTGAGGAAAACCGATCCTCAGTTCTGTTCAAATTGTAAAGAGAGAATAACATAATGGTTCGGTTACAAAATGAGCATTTTATTATAAAATGGATTACAATAACTTTTCAGGAATCAAATTCCTAATTAAAGAAACAATATTACATCTAACTTAATTGAGTTAAGTTCGACATTTGTAAAGACCGTACAGGTTTCCGTTTAACTACCTTTTTGTTCATAAGCTTCATAATATATTAAAACACACACACAAACAATCAGTTCTGTTTAAACGAAATAATGACAACCAACAAATAATGAGTTTTATATCTGCGTATAATGATTGTTTCATGTAATAATTTTAAGTACGTGGCTTTATTTGGTTTGTTGTTGCTCAATATTTAGTCTCATTTTGTTTCCAGTGTGTTTGTTTTCAAAGATAATATGATAAAACATAAGACCATATTTTAAACAAGAGGGCTTTGATGGCCCTTGAGCGCACGACGAGTCTTTGGACATCAATGGTTGAATACTTGATCTGTCTGGCTATCTAGGTTTTGACGCAATTTTATCCAGATTCAAACATTGACTTCATATTGTCCAGATCAACATTCTCAGCAAGTTTCATCGAGACGTAAATGTAGCATCGAGATCGGTCACAATGTTTTTTATGCTACAGATTTGACCCGGCGACCCAATGTTAGAACAATCCTGACTCAGCTTCAACATGGCCAAGATACTGTAAAGAAATTCTGACAATTTCATCACGCTTGAGTCATAATGGTGCCCCTAGAATGGTTATATCTTTTGAAAGATTTCACCTAGTGACCTAGGTTCTAGATACTTTTGAAAAGATATAAACTAGATATTGTCACGATAAAACATTCTGACTAAGTTTCATCAAGACTGATTCATATAGTGGCCCATAGAGGGTTACAAGTTTTCTCAGATTCGACCTATTAACCTCGTATTTGGACGCACGTGCCCAAGATTCGAACTCTGCCTATATATTTTTCCGATAAATACTCTGACCAATGTCCATCAAGATGCCACTCTATACCTATGCATTGCTGCATAACCATAATAAGATCACTGACCCAACTTTCGAATATTTTAATTATACTCTTTTCACAAATTTTAAATGTATGGACGAAACGCCACTTTCAGAAATACACATTGTTACCGCAATTGGTCTTTGATGTAACTTAATTGATATATTAAAGTGAATGTCTACGTTCAAAATGTGAAGGTCTTAACGCGAGCGAGTTCACAAGAATAATTTCACGTGAGCACATACACCGCGCATGATGAACAAGTTCTTAATTCGTGTCCTAAATTAAAATTAAATTTCATAAAACAAACTAGACATGATCGGTCGTTGTATTTGTATAAAGCACAAATATCACCGTTAACTTTTAACTTTAACATAAATGATAACACGGCGGTTGACATAAGAAAAAACATTTGATAAAATGTTTCAAATGTTAACAGCAAAAAAAGTCGTTAAGGTATGTCACAGCGTGAAATCGTCCTCGGATGTTTTTCCAAAACTGCATAATAGTAAACGGATTATGTTTTACAAGCATAACATAAGAAAGTGTTCATCCTGTGTTTGGTTTTCTTTAAAGATTGTGTACATACACATTCGTTATTGTTGTTTCAGCTAATAACCACCCCACGGCCGTTTACCGATCGAACAGCTTTGAATCGTGACACCATCGAAGCTTTTTCCGAACATCTGGAACCGTGCACCGGTGTACTTGACCTCAAATCGACCGGAAGTTGATGGTATATCACATGTGAGAATCAAACCATATACTGTTCCGCAAGCATATGTTAATGCTTCGTCAGTGCATCGGACCTGCACACAAATAGTAACTTTACCTTTTAGCTGAGTCACTTAATTAAATTACTTGTTAATGCTGTACATTGTAGATGTCACTGTATGTTCTTGAAAACATATTTAGTTTGCCCAAAATGAGAGTTGTAGCATTATTGATTTAAATTTAAATAAAAGTTTTTAATCAGAATGAACGTTAGTTACATTTTAAAATCACTTTTATTAAAGGGAGACTGTACGATTTTCATATGTGTTAAATTGTAATACATTGATAAAAATATGTTACAATAATACAAAATAGGCAAGAACAAATATTCATTGAAGACGAATTTCATAAAATCCAGCAAAGACAAGTTAGCGCTGGTTTAAGCCGATGCCGACACTTTTACACGTATCTGCTAGGAAACAAAATTGTGTCTTTGTGTCGTATGAACGAATCTGCACTTAAACTAAATTTAGATTCACATTGTACATGCATGATATATATGCTGGCGAATTCGGCTGGAAGCCTTTTTCGATTTCAGAATTAAACATCTGGCTTATTTCGCATTTTTCGACACATGTTCTTCTTTTCTTTTATTTTAATTTATATTGAAATATATGTATAACAAGTTTTTTTTACACATTTTATATAAATTCATAAATATTTGACAAAATCGTACAGTCTCCCTTTAAAGTATAGAGGTTAAAACTAAAACACCGTATAATTTTTTGTATAGCTATGCACTTACTGTGGACAAATCAAACGTGGCCACCACTTTTCCGCCAAGGGCATACCCAATCTGCTCAACGGTGCACGTGTTTTTTACCTTCAAAGCACTGGAAACCCGTGATTTTTAGCGAACTGACATCACTTGCTGGCTCGGAAACCACGAGCACTGTTGAGCACAACAGTGAAAGCGTACCAAGGGCTGTGTACATCGACATGCCTACAACACAACATAATTCGTAAATTATATGCTTTTGGTGATAAAGCAAGAAAATTAATTGCAAACTACCCTTTTATTTTCGTATCCATGTCCTGCAAGTATTTCTGATATTTTTATTTTTAAATAACTGACACTAAGTCTTATGTATCGCGCGTGTAGCTGTGTGTACAAAACTTGGATGTGTTGAATGCGATAAACGTGCTGAATTGGAATAAATAAAGAACATTTAATGTTTTTGATTGCGATATACTGTCTCAATTCGAATATATATCGGATATGTTGTGTTCCGTATGTGACGAAGCGTTGTCATTTTATGAAAGGGAGACAATGCTTTATAAATATCAAATATACAAATTGTCTCTTAATGTACATGCACTTATAAATACCTTTAAAAGGTGCACTGTCACAGTGGGCTATACGATTGCTTGTCTCACGGATAAGTTATATGCATTAATACTTTGCATAAACTACATCGACAGTACTTAGCATGAAGTAAAATAAAAAAAATAAAAAACTTGACATTTAGTTAAATGACAGCATAAACTAAACTGACAAAACAGATCGTTAATGTAGAAGTAAGGTTTAACGATTATTATAACGTTTCAATCTTTGATTAACATATTCATTCGCATATAGCATTAAAGAGACCAAAACATGGTTTTGGAAATTTAAATAACTTAAACGAGTCAGTGTTTTTACTTAACTAAGTAGATTTCTATAAAATACATGTTATTGTATTATAAGCCGAATTATTAATGGTAATTATTTAATATAACTGTCGATAGAACACTGATAAAAGCATTTGTACAAACCGAAAGCTGAAAGTTGACTGATTTGTCAGATAATTATTATGTTAATGATTGAAACACATACTTGGTTAACTGAGAAGTAAAACAGGCAATACATAAACTGTGTTAATTTATCTTTCGGTTATATAATACTCCTATATAGTTCTTTAGTTCGTTTCAGCTACATGCGCGGATGTATACTCGACTTTCGACGTATGTTACTGTTTATGTTTCTCTGAAAATATAAAAAAGTTAATGGGAATTTTCAGAAATTTTGAAAATCACCGTGGTTTTGAGGGTCCTTAAAGAAATAGGCAAATAGAAGATAATTTATGCATGGCTAGGGTCAACAACAATAATTACAATTGAACACCGTTATCAGTAGCAAAGTAGATGCTTCTTTTATGTGTTGATGATGACGACTATATTAATTAAATTAAAAAGTTATATACATAAATTATACACATGATGATTACAACGATGATTATCATTATTGAATTTGCTTATGCTGATGTAAATGATGATGCTGACGAAGACGACCAATGTATTTGTGTCGATGGTGATAATGCAAATGCTCATTGAGACGATAATTATGTCGATGATGATTGATTGATGATGATTATTATGATGACTATGCTGCTGCTGATGATGACTACTTTATCAATTGTGTGTATGTTCTCTTCAAATCCAAAGATTTAAGATATGCGTAGACTTTTAAACATCCCTCGAGTTTGGAAAAGTAGACAACGCATGGTAAACGTTTTCTTTCCCGATGACTTATAGGGCGCGTACGTCTCGTTTACTTTTACTTTCGTTTTTGAACTTCATGTACATCAGCTATATCGTTTAATGGTCTTTTGCTTTGCGTTTGTTTGTGCGCGCAGGACTAGGGAAAACGGGTCCTGTAGTCTGTTTAGGATCCCCATAAAACCCAAAGTAGACGAAGAACTGGGTTGATAGATGTAGGTATAGTGATTTTACTTACATAATAACATATTAGTTTGTTTATGTGTGAAGAGTGTAAACGCTTTCGGATATGATATTTTTTCGGATTGTGAAGGCCAACATGTTTGCTTACATGCATTAAATATATATGTATATTTGTAGAGTTAGTATTGAGTTAGAAGTCAATGTTTTATATCAACGACGGCAAATTTTAATTGATTGATAAAACATGCATCCATTTTCAAGAGAACACACATTTTATGACAGAGGATGATTTATTAAATGATAAATAAAGCATTACAAACGCGAAATGATTTAACAATTTGGAGAGTTCTGTTGTTATCATTATATTTTGTGACACTATGAGCATTGCTTATATGAAGTATAAAATACACCACTCACTGTAAGAGCGCGGATGAACGAGTGGTCTAAATGCTAGACTTTAACTCCAAGGGTCAGTGATTCGAGCCCAGTTGAGGATGACTTTTGTTTTCTTTAATTGTATTCTCTTTTTTTATGGAGCTATTTAGTTCCAATATTTATTAATTTTTAAGCATTTAATGACAAACTTCAATACTTGCCAAACGTGTGAAAAGGTCCCTTTTAACAAGGTAGAAATACAGCAAAATGTATATCATGGGGTGTTATTTTGTCAATGTATGTGTTATGGTAGGATAAAATGTGTAACAGCTAACACACAGTTTTCTATTATTAATAATAGCACTTCTCATTAATTCATTTAATAAAATTAGTTAAAATTTAAAGATTTAATATTTCCAAGGCCATTGTACAATTTATCAAGTATTTTTGATGATCATACAATTTATATACAGATGATTGCCCATGAATTTCATTGTTAAAAGAATAAATACTTGTTTGATGTATTTACATGTATCTATAATTAATGACCTTGAATGGAAAAGAATAACAATAGTTACAAACCTTAACAGACTCTAAAAGTTGTTTCTCGTAAAGTCTGTACAATATTTTTTCCAGGTGTTTAGCAGTTCTTGATTTTGTTGTTCGCAGGTCATCAGGTGTGGGATGGTTAGGCCATTTCTTTATGAGGTCTTCAATGCCATGGTATCGGAGTAATTGACCAGTGTTAAAACATGGTGTGTTTCATTCAACTTCACTAAAATAACAAAAAAACTACATTAAAACAAAAAGCAAACCAATGTAAGACACATGCTATTGTTTATGCTATATAATATATAATAACTTTGGTTATCAATACTGATTATAAATGATTCAATGAAATCTTATCTTATTTATGTGTCAATCGTTGCACAAGAATTATATGTTAACTTGTACATAGACACTTCAAGCATGATAGTGTCCTATCCTCACTTCCAATAGACTCTTGTTTGATGTTTTGTCAACATAAATTCTTATTTCACTTTCACTTTTATAAAGTGACAGGCATTGACTGAAAGGAATTCAGACAGGAAGTTCTCCAAAACTAAAATGTGATTTTATTGGAGAAAACTTTAGGTGGAAAATATTGAATTAACATGAAAATTCGCATGCAATCATAAGAAAATATTGACAAACTTTATTTACTAAATTAAAATGTTAACAAAATATCACAGGAACTGAGAAAGGTCACAGTCCCCATTTTTACTTTCGTTTTCAGTTGTAAATATGTAGTTTGTTTTTAAATTATTTTGGACATTTAACCATAAAAAGTAAAGTTGATTCAAAGGATAACACTAACCTTCTTCAAAGATAAGTTGAATCCAAACAGTATTATAAGCAGCAAGCTAAAATCTTTATCAACATGTGTTGAAGTATTGTGTGTGGCTATATATAGCCATGGCTAATTTCGGTAAAAGGGGAGTAATAAGTCAGCTCTTTGAACAATCGTGTTACATCGAAAATCTCCGGATAGCTCCGGAAGAGTAGGCTCGTGCATTTCAGTTGCCATCTTGTATTCATTTACTTTCCAAATGGTGATCCGTCTTTTGTTATGAGGCTGTATACGACGCGGTTAATCTAGCGCTTACATTTCTGTCGAAATTTTGATATACAAATCACTGTCAACGTTCATTTTTTTGCATTTTGACCTGTTATACAAAAGATTTACTTTTTCCAACACTATTTTGCCACGTTATTGTCCAATATTGAATAATAATTTACGGTGTTTACAAAGCTGTCCAAACCGAAAGTGAGAATTGATTCATATTACATAATGCGATATAAACACTAATGTTTGTTGAGTTTGAGGAAGAGAATCGAAAAATGGCGTATTAATGCAATAGAGACTATCATTGCCGAGTGTAGTACTGGCTAAAAAGACCTATGATGTCAGGGCATGTATACTGTTTACATTTTGTTTTTATCAAGTTAATCATTAACTTAATGACTGGGTTCATAATTTTTTATTAATCTATGAATTTGTGATAATTCGGTGCCTTTATTTGTAAATGCAATATTAAAAATATGTTTTAAATAAATCATCATTTTGCGTATTATTATTATTTTTTATGACTAGAATTCATAATTATAGTTAAATATTATTTAATTATCATTATTATTTATTTAGATATACTAGAATTTGTTAATTGTGTTCATTTATTTTAATTATTGTCCACATTTTCTTGAAATAATAATGTATTAATTAGGGTGTTTGTATTTCAGCATTATATAATATAATGTTGCAATTGTTGATTCAAAAATGAAGAATTAGGAAATGATTCACCATCTCATGTGCACTACTAAATAAGTCTATAGTAAATGCTAACATGTTTAATTATGCATTCCTCTACATATGCATACTACATTTACTTGTCATTGATTATAACTTGCAAGATGGCTTTTTACAGGTGTACTGGATTATGAACGACTGATGAGCATCAAGTCTCTGTAATACCTTGTGGGGCTCATAATCAGGCAAGACCACAATCAGTGAGAAAACTGCAGTGTATAAACACCAGTGTATAAACACCCCTGGATTTAGACAATTCTGGATGACCAAACAAATGTTATTTTAAAATTTAAAAATTACTTCCAGTTTGTTATACATGTTACATAACTTATGACATTAATTACAAAAATAAATAATACAAAAGTTGATATTCCCAATATTAACTGTGCCCAGTTGATAATGTTTTAATCTTCTCATTCTTCTCTGTCTTAAAATAAAAAATCCTATATGATGTAATAAAAACATGCATATTTGTATTATTTGTTTAACACATACATATCTAATAACATATTTTGACTTATGATCAGTCGGTGTTAGTTAAACTAATAGATCTATGCTTTGATATTAGTTGCAACTACTGGAGCCTAAAAATACTTTAGCTATAATCACTATCACAGTAGTATTCCGTGCTTTTGTGCAAGTTTTTTAGAAATCAGGGATTATTAGTTTACTGAATCAGTCTAAATCCTTTTGTTATTTATGTAAAAAAGTGATGTAACATGTTATAATTATAGTGAAGATGCATCAAGGTTATAATGATAAATGTATATAATAAATAAAGGATCAATAACAATGATTAACTTTATAATTATTTCATTACTGTATGAAGGGATTTAAGCAGAAGACATAGTGTGTGCTTCAACTATACCAGTAAGGATAAAAAATGTATTATGTAAATTTGAATTTAGACATTAAACTTGGAATTGAAATCAGTTTTTGATTTTCTAAAACAAAACTGTTCATTTTATGTTCTGATTGTGTTTTTTTTGTAACATTCTGTCTATAGATTTAGTTCAAAGGCTGATATTCCCAATATTTACTGTGACCATTTTATACTGTTTTAAGGTTCTCTTTTTCTTCTCTGTCTTAATAATTTCATTTTTTGTTTTACAAGTATACTGTATATATATATATAATAATATGTTTTGATCAATGATCAATCAATGTTAGTTAAACTTAAAGATTTCTGGATTGATTTGAGTTGCCACTTTCCAAAACTTTTTCATAAAAAAGTGCTGGCATTTTTTAGAATTCTGACTGAATTTATGAACTGTGTTCATCAACGCATGGACATGGTTTCATTTATTGAGAATTTAAAAAATCCAATTAAACAAACATTCATTTTTGTGTAAAATAAANAGGTACATGTGCGGTTCGTTCATGCGTATGGTTGTCACGTGAGTGATGGTCACTCAGGCGGACATAGGCGGGACTGTGCACGGGGTTTTCATTGTTTGGTCAGTTCTACGCTTGACTTTGATCAGTAAACTTTTACTTTTTGAAATTTGAACCGCATTAAGAAATTGGTTAAAATGACCAGTTATGTTTGAGTTACACAATGTCCACAGTTACATGTTAATACTGGTTGTTTTCGGGTACAGTTTTCCAGAGTTATTTTACATTAGTTGAAGTTTTTTCTCTGGTTTTTACTCTGGCCTTGAATACACCATTAAAGGATAAAGAATATAAGTGATGTATACCAATTAAAGTTGTACTGTCATGTTATTCTACGATTATACTTGATTGTTGTATATTACGATATGTAATATACTTGTATGTATGTTGTCAATATACTGATCGCAAGTCTTGCCCAATGCAAAACGATTTGTGTTTTGAGCTTAGTTGTGTGAAGACAAAATTATTGTGTTCATCGGCATAGTTTCCACGAACACACTTCCCGCTTGTCACGGGTGATAGACATTATGTACTTAAAATTTCCCGCCGTTCTCGGGGGAACCTGTATAATACAAATGATCCCAGCCTTGACATTATTATGCCAAACCTTTAAGATAATAAATTGCAGTTAAATTGTTTGGCGTTTGTCGTTGAATAATAAAGTAAAAAAATAAAAATCAGTGTTCCATGTAGCAATTGCCGAAATTCCAACGCCAGATGTGGTCTGGTTACATAGATGTTTGTAGATATAAAATGCACATTTTTTTTTTGTGAATCAATTAATTCCATTGTAATATCCCGCACTGATATCTATTCATACGTCACAAGAACACTAAAATGGTACCATGTTAGTGTTCATGTGTCGTGTGAATAGATATAAGTACGGGAAATTAAAATGGATTTAATTGTGTCAAAAAAACGTGCATTTTATATATACAAACATCTATGTTACCAGACCACAGCTGGCGTTGAAATTTCGGCAATTGCTATATGGAACACTGATGTTGTTGTTTAAACTTTATTTTACGAAATATTGTACGAAATTTTCGTTGATTTTGAATAGTAACGGGGCTTTACATATTCATGCAATCGATGCATAAGCCTTAGTCATTAGCCATGTACTAGTATTAAGTTATTGTGTGTTGTAAGTTATAATTTTGCTCAGTGTTCACAGTATTTCAGTAAATATTCGTATATGTATTGCAGTCGGTAAACCTTATCCTTATCAAACTTAGCCAATCGAAGCAGTTAAGCAGTACTTAGTACAAACACGACACATGCTGGTATACAATCTGAGCTAGCTGGGTCAATACAGACTCTGGAGACAGTGCTGAGGAATGATTATTACATTTTAGCATGCGATTTGTTTTTCTTATTTTAATTTGTGTCGATTGTTTATGGCATGCTTGTACGTTTTACCGATCGCCGTGGCCTAGTGAATAAGGCGTCCGCCTCGGGATCGTGAGGTCGAAGGTTCGAGCCCCATGGGGAGCGTTTGTCGAAAGATGGATGTTTGTCATGGGACTTGTTCCGATATGGCCGGCTCGTGAGCCGCGAGCGTAAAACATGAATAATTACCGACTTTTATCCGCCTGGCGCCTGGCATAGTGATAGGGGTTGGGAGGTACATGGTATACTCGCAAAAAGTGTCTCATAAGTCGAATTGGCTGGCCCTTTCAATAGGGGTGACACTATAATAAAAAAGACCTTTACTTTTACCTTAACCTTTTTATGAAACTTTGCGTGTATTGTTTACATAACAAATCATGTACATTTGGTTGTTGTTCTGTATTTTGCATTCCATAAATATCTAATAAATAAACAAGAACCATATACACACATTGACCATGATCAATACTAAGAAACAAATAAATAGATCAGTTTCTTCATACTAACAAAACAAACAATTATATCAGTCCATGCAACAAGACCATACGTATTTTATAGCATAGATATATTACGAGTTGAGAATAACAAATATAATCAGCAGTTTATAGTACATATATATGCCATATACTGGGGCAATTTGTAATGTCATGAATTCTATGGGTTTTTTTTTTAAATTGCAATACAATTTGACTCAATACAAAAGGAAAAACAGCCAATATTGAAAAATAGGCTCCTCTCACTTTTTTAATAGAACATTCTGGGTGTAAATGATTGTGTATGTAATATCTAAGATTTTACATTCTAATTTTAACTAATTCAGACCAATAACATCTTAGTTTTTATTTAACCCGTATTCGTAAAGTGACGGTAAAAAGCTCGGAAAATAAAAATCAATCATTGTTTACATATTGACAGACCACAAAGGATTCTTCGATATTCTGATTTCTTGTAAGCATTTAGTTGTCCACGCAACAATATCACATATATTGGCTCCTGCAATGTGAAGTTGCCCTAGTATCTGGTGCCAATAGTTGTTGGCTTGCTTGAGGGAAAACCGTCCCCCAGGAGATGGATCTGACATGAATATGCATCCATGTGTTATAAGGCATATGTCTACTAGTAGTAGTATACACATAAATAGGTTGTTAGAGAAAGACCATATATTACATCAAACTGATTTAAATGATATGAATGAATGTAATTGCATGTTGTATGTAAAATTGGTAATTGATGCTTGTTTTTAATTGTATAAACTATATAATATCAATATGCATGAAAGCCTTAAAAATGTAGAACAACTAGTTTTGCCTAGATATAAATATTTGATCGATGAACATGCCTCGAGGATAGTCATGTTACCAGACGACATTTGACGTTGAGATTTTGGATTTTGCTATAGGAAACACTGTTTTTTAATCGGTAACTTTATTTTACGAAATATTGTACAAAATTTTCGTTGATTTTTGAGTACAAATGGGGCTTTAAAGTGATAACTAAGTATTACGCTGCAATTCTAACACAGTATAAAATTAATTTCAATTGAACGTATACATTATCTGCGGAGAAAATAAGCGTGGCCCTCGCGATTTCGTTCCCATTCTGCTCGACGGTGCACGTGTTGCTACCTTCGAAACACTGGTATCCCGTGATTTGCAGCGAACTGATGTCAATTGGTGGCTTGGATACCACGAGCACTGCCCAGTACAACAGCGATAGCGTGACAAGGAATTTGTTTAACTCCAGCATCATACAAAATCCTAAGTTATATATTATTTGTGAAATAGTCAGAAATTCCTTACGTACTACTTTGTGTTTTCCGTTCCAGTGTATTGCATGTCATTCGTTATATCACTGATCGTGCTACTCGACCCCGTGTGTAAGTGCATGACAGATCTTGAATGGTTTTTATTGCGATAAATTGTCTCAATTTTGAACTTTTTCACGTACCAGTTTGAAGCTGAATAAAAAAAAGTATACCACCTCGTTTGGACACTACAACTGTATGCATTATAAAAAACATTATGTGTTAGTTTCTTCGTTTAATAAAATATACACATGAAACAAACGTGCACTACTGATCAGGTTTATTGAATATGCCATTGCGATTGGAAACGCAACTTCTTGAGGTTCTTAGTAAAACTAAAAATGTAAAAAAAATCTATGAATATGCTTTAGGGAATAAAGTTTGGTAATACTGTAAAAAAAAAATAAATATTGTTGCTTATACATGCACATGTATACTAATAAATTGAAAGACAGGTGATATTCTGCCTGCACAAACTGGGTATACAGAAAATAACGGCAATAGGACGGTTGAGGAGGAGTTGGTCTACAGCTGTGGAGGAATTCTCTTTCAGGACAGTCATACATTGAACGATGCGCTCTACAATGAGCCCCACGTACACGAGGGACTTGTCTGCAGTTCAGAAATGGAGACTACTTTTTATTAAGGTATTGTTTTTAACCAACATAAAACCAAATTACATTTTTTTTTTATATATGGCATTTAAAAATACGTTAATTTTAAAACTGACATTACTTATTATTAATGGCATTTGAGTACAATATAAACGTTCATTTCAATCGTATGTTTGTTTAAAATCCTACTTTCCGTATAAAACCTTTTTTGCATCGAAAGCCCAAAGCTTATTGAAACACCTTCGAGTCCGTTTTCCGGGCAGAACCAGTAATTGGTGTCTTTTGAAGAGATCAAGATGACGCTCCAACAGTGGGTTTTGTACCCGAGGCCTTTAAGCCATTTCAACTACGCCACGGCGACCTTTTAAAGAGAACATTTTCAGTAATAGTCTTATCCTATGACTATGGAAATTTTTATTGTTTTACTATAAATCTTACATTATGTTGTTCACAGGACTTGAGTAGTTCCCATAAGTTATGTATGTTGTTCCAATGACTTATTAAGTCGTTTCCAATACTTACGAAATCGTTCACACAAGTTAATTCACACATCTTGTTTCAACGACCTAATACGTGGGTTCGACATAAAAAAAAGCCTCGCACATGTTTTATCTATGTAACCGTTATATAGTAAAGTTTGTATAAGGAAAATCAATACAGTGCCTTTATAAAAAAAATACCCTTTATTTTTGTTTATAAAACATTGTCTTCATTATTATTATTTTTTCAGATAGATAAACTTAAAGCGAAGAACATAGTTTAGAGAATTGGTTTTTATTTGTGTTTTTTGTTTGTTAATGTAACAGTGACTTATTATTAGTATTTGTTCATCCTACAATGTGTTCAACCAATCCTAAAATCATGTATAACCTTGTATATCGTGATATCAAATTTTACAACATAACTGTTATTGCTGCAAGCACGAGATAAGTGTATTAATAAACGCAAACAGTCATCGTCCAAGAATGTGAAGTACGACGTTTATCTATATGATATCTACACAATCTAAGTTAAACGAACGAAACCCGATAACGTATTTATGTCAACTCATAAGGACTATCATTCAAGAAGACATACATTCAAATATATTATTTCATGCGTCAATTTAGGTTAAAATTTAATACACAGGATCTTTGCAGTGAGTACAAATACTTTATTATATCAACTACTTGTGCGCTGTTTTGGCATGTATGCCAATGTGCCATTCGCATAGAAACGTTCGTATTACAATTTCGTTATAGATATGATCTATATTGAGAATGTATCCATATCCATATAAAACATTTGTATACAAACAAAAACGGTTTTTAAATGCGTTATAATGTGCGCTGATAAATATTAACAGACATGAACTGGCAAAACGCAAACGAGCGATTGTTTCTAAAACGTCAAGCAATAAGCCATAGGACCAATAAAGGGGTTACATTGGAGTACATGTATATAAACAATTGGGTTTTTCAGACAGAAAGCACGTGACTGCATATAAGCTGAACGAAAAAGAGGTACAAGTCTGTCATCTGCACATACAAATAATAGCATCTGATAGCGTGGTGTATATTTCACATGTTGGATACGCTTTTATCATACCGCGTGCTACTGGGAACCGGCCGTTAAGGCAGTGTTTTCCAGACAGAAAGTACATGGCTGAATGTAAGCTGAAAGAAAAAGAAGTACAAGTCTGTCACCTGAACATATACAAATAAAATTGAATCATTTAATTGTTAGAATATGGCATGTTCAACACACACTCGCATTTGATAGCCTTGTTATATTGTTAATTAACCATTCTTTTAAAAATACATTGACAAGGGAACGTCCAAAAGGGCGACACTTTTGCGAAATAGCATAGTCTAAATCGATGACATACGAATGACCAAAGGAGAGTACTTATATGCGAACGAAAACAAGAATTGATTCAGAATGTTTTAAACAATCTCAGACTGCTCTTACGTGTTAATGTTGTCGTGTTTAAGTGATACAGACCATGTTGGATTTGCAATTTGCAAGGTAATTGCCTATCACAAATAGATTGAGATATTGTAAGAAGGATTTTCTTATTGTTAAGTCAATCAGCCCTATGGTGTATATTTCACATGTTGGATACGTTTTTATCATACCATGTGTAACTGGGAACTGGCCGTTTAGTCAGTATTACAAAGATTTCCTTATTGTTTGTAAAGTTGGAGCTCCAATACTTGTAGCAACAACATTTACGGAGTATATGCAACATGTTCGACAGATGTTCACACTGCGGCGGGAAGATGCCGGTACCCGAAGTTCGAAATCACGAGGACATTTGTCGTAACATTGTGCAGTGCAAAAAGTGTGAGCAACTTGTCGATAGGTATGTTATTATTGTCAGATTCTAGACTTAAACTTCTGGCTAATGTCAGAGGGGATACTCACTTGACACATAAGATGGCGATGTTCATGGCGAGTCAGGTATTTTTCGTCGTTTTATACCCTTCATTTCTTTTACAAATTTAAACAAAAAAGCACTTACCTTACAGCCATATCAGCAAGAAAGTCTGTAGAGGTTATTTCGTATAAATATTCGCTCTATATCTCGACTTTACTCCCTGCGAAACTTCTAAGCGGGGTGACCAGATAACAGCTCCACTCAGAACATTCGCAGCAAGTAAAGTCGAGATATAAAGCAAATTTTAATACGCAATACACGCTAATCATGTTCTTGCTGATATGACTGGAAAGTGAGCGGTATTTAAACAATTAAAACACGTAATTAAGGGTATGAAACGGCGATTACTCCCTCTGTAATGTGTACATCTCAATATTGTTATTCATTTAACTAGCGACAATTGGAAAATTTAGAAGTTCCACACATAGAATAAACCGAGTGTGTTGTACTGTTTTGTACTGCTTTTATCATCGGTTATTCTCAAATGATGTGTTTATGTATTATTTATTTTAATTAATATTGTCAGTTATACTCGAGGTACTGTTATTACTTATATGCGTGCGCGTGTTTTGGGTGTTTTTTTATCTTTCCGCAAACTTTTCACTCTTGGATAATCAGTATTGTTTTTATAAAAGCACAACATTACGTAACGTTTTCTACAAACATATCTACCAAATATTACTCATGGTCTGCACAACCGATACTGTCATGTATATGCACGAAAGACGATTTATTCAATATATCCTTCGTATACAGATGGAAATTCAAATTACTGTAGGTGTACATAAAGACATTTACATTTGCAATTTCAGTTGCATGAAACGTACACACGACACGTACCTGTGTCCAGAAAGCAATATAATCCAGATAAAATGTGAATGGTCACCAACGACACCCTTCATTGAGGTACGAATATGAGTTCTTGTCTACTGTTGTACAAAACTTCATTGTTTTTGTTTTAAACTGACTGGGTGTCATAATGTACGTGTATTTTCATGCGAGTAAGTTTTCGACTCGAAGTAATAGTTGGAAAAGTACCGTAACTTAATAGACAAAGGACTTCTTTCCGAGTATTTTACAAGAACAAGTCTTTTATACGTAACCCAGCAAAATGTTATTGTGTTGCAGCCGATGACAATGGCAATAAAGTCATAATTAAGTTTGATACTTTTGGTCAACTTTTATTGTTTACAGTCTCACCACAACCTGTTGAACTCTCGTGCTTCCGATAAAAATCGTGATCCTGACAGAAACCAAAACGACGCTCAGTCGTGGAGAGATGAACAACGGACCGGTGAAGAAGACAACGAAAATACAATCAATATTATGTCATCGGAACATAGTATTGAGCAGAAATTTGAGGATAATTTCTCTAATAAACTTCTCGTATCAAATGTAGCAGTAATGTTACTTAAATTATGACCTACATTTTGAACAAATGAAATGTAAGAATTCACCAAATTAGTGAGAACAGTGGAGTGTCAATGTACACTATTCTGGATTTTGATCGTAACTGGGTACGAAGGTACAGAGCGTCAGTACCTTTCTAAATAGCACGATAATCTGTTGTAACTATGTCTGTTGGCCAGTGTTTGCAGCCATAAACGTTTGGTTTTAATAAAATAACAAAGAAATGTTTGTCAAGCGTTTAAAGCAAGACTATAATACTTCAACACTGTATATTTTCAATCTTAAACCAATGCATTCCTTATTTATAAGTTGTTGATTAAGGATGCCACTTAGCCTGTATGCCTTATATTACCCCACACGTACAGCTTTACTCCATCCAGTGGTCATGCGTGTATTTTTGGCATTATAAGTAAATAACTAAGATCTTATATCTCTTGTCCCTCGTGTGTTTTTCGAGTTAAGTTTACTTTTTTAATGCTTTTACTTGATATGAAATGGCATTCATGCAAGTGTTTGTATTTGTTCTTTATTTCTGTAAATTAATTTGAAATTATGGCCTCGAAGTTTAATAGTTGATTACAAAACAAATTCATATCAACGCCATCGACTTCTCTTAGTATTTTGAATGTGTGTATCATATCATTTTTTTTTTCTATATCGCTATGTTGTTAGCTTACACTCAATCAATCGTTCATGGTTTGTTTCTCTTCAATTCTGCAACAAGGCGAGTAACTATTCTTTGTTAATTGCCTTAGTTTTATTTTTGAACTGGGCATTTGATACGGTTTTCGTAGTCCATATGTGCCGCCCCGAGGATTTGTAGTGAATCAAACATAAATCGTTATACATCAGTTTAAATGTCCTCTTAATACCAGGTGGATTATTCTGTTCAATGTATTCACAGTTCTATCGATATGGTCATCGAAATTCAAATTGCTTCTGAATTGTATCCCCAATTGTTTTCACTTTCGTTTACATTCAATGTATGAATGTTTTTATATCCGTGTATCCATTATGTTTTTACAAAAGACATTCTTGTTCTCATACATGTCAATATGTTACATTTTGCCAGATCAAATTTTATTAACATATCCTTGCTCCATTTACATAGTTTATCCACGTTTTTTTTTGTAAATACTCCTGGTCTATGATCTATATTTCTATGCAACTAAGAATCATCCGCAATTACTTAAAACATATTTAGTTGTTCCTGCGTCCGTGTTTTAGAGACCGAAGGCTTGCTGTTTAATCCGTACCATTTTAATCTGTCCGATGCGTCGCCTGAATGCAGCAGAACATCGTATCTAGAGTCAGCGCCTTCAGGTTTTACATCCACGAAAGACGCTTTCTCGTCGGATCCAATGTGCCCCGTCTCGTCGGGTGTGGCAACGCCTGCCCTTCGGCGGTTGTTCAATGAACTCGGTTCGTCGGGCGGTGAATCGGTTGGCGATTTTGAGCCAGTCTGTAGACTGTCTTCTTTCTATGAAAGATGATACTAGTGTTCGTTTTTTTGCTAATGTTTCGTATATGTCAGATGATTAAAGAAAACCCCTAGGGTTTATAATCCTTATGTTTATTTTCAATGAATCTTTATCAATATAATGTGTTTGTAGTAGAGTTTAAAAAGTACTATAATTTAACGTTTCCTTGAGTATTTGCAATATTGCCGCTTATTTTTTTTGGGGATTAAACGACGCTCCTGTGCTAGAAAGAAATCTTTTCTTTTTTTTAAAGAATACTGAATGAAAAGATACAGACTCAAAATAATTGTGGTTATGGTGAACTAGGAAGAACTTCTCTCCATGCGATAAGAGCTGTAAATGTAGTTGAATATTGGTTAAAAATAGTAAAGTTAGAGGACACTAAAATATGCTAAATGTATGTAGAACATTATGTGTAGAAAATGGGCTAATTATGTATTTAGTCCTTTGCAATCACTTGGATTTCAATATGCGTTGGTATATCAAAATGTTGGCGACGATAAAATATGGTTGTGTATGTTAAAGTTACCATTACATGACCAATTTCTACAAAACTGGCAAAAAGAGCTAAATAATTCGTCTAGCGGTAGAACTTATGTAACTTTTTGTGACCTAATCTAATAAGTATCAAAACAAACAAGTTTAGAAGTGTTTTAAGTAGACATCGTGTATCTTCAGATAGACTGAAAGTTAAGGCCGGGAGATGGCAAAAATCTTCTCCAATTCCATATGAGGAGAGACATTGTAATATTTTTCATATGCTCGAAGATGAGTATCATTTTGTAATTGAATGTAAACTATATACAGATATACGAAAGTTGTATTATGATAAATACTATTTGAAAAAGCCCTACATGTTTAAATTTGTTGAATAAATGAAATCCGAAAATAGTCGAACCAAAACAAATTTTGCATTATATGTGAACAAAGCCTTTAAACTACGAAACTTGTTTAATTCTAATCTTTACTATGATTACTTTTAGACAATTAGAACACATTCGTACATAACCATTTTATGTAGATATATAATGTTAACAAGGATAGACCTCTCGATTATTTTTTGTTTGTATATGAAAATGTACTCAATTTTTATACAATGTACTAGACACTTGACCACTCGTTTGTTATATACATAACATGTATTTGCCGTATACTCATGGATAATTGTCTATTTTATTCACAATAAACCTGTTAACTGTTTTTGTTTGGTAGGTAGAACAATGCTCCTGTATTAAATTATCCATAATAAACTTCTACCAATGTGATTGTGTCTGATTGAATGCTATTTAAAAGTGACGTTCTAATTGACTTTATTTGACAGTATACACAAACTTGTTATAAGTAGTGTGAAAAAACAACAATAAACAACTACGGGTGCAAATCCGAAAACGTTTATAATAATATTTAACGTATACAACTAAAACTTAATCCATTGATCGCATAGATAGGTGCCTCCGAAATTGTTGGCGTCCGTTCAGGATGACACGTGCAAAGACTTTACCCACAACACTCATGCGGGATATCCCTCTGTAGTTGTTGCAGTAGCTTCTGTAGCTATTGTTCTTGTACAGGTTAATGAGGTTGGCATCCCTCATGTCCTGAGGTACCGATCCTCTTTCCCAGCACTGACAGAGACCTTTGTGTAGAGCTCGGGGCAAACTGTTGAATTTAAAAATTTCTGGACGTATGCCATCTTTCCCTGCATCTTTCCTGAAGACATTCTCTCGATGTATTTTTTTAGTTCTGGCATTGTTGGTTTCACGTCCAGTCCCATCATGAGAGGGAGAGTTTTAATTGCAGCAATGGACTGTGACTTGGTTCTGCTTGGAGTATAGTTCAGAGTACATGTAGTTGTCATACGAACGCTTCTTTTCCCTTGGCAGAATTCCGTGACACTGTGGTCTTGATTAAGGGACCCTTGTCTTTCTTGATGCCGTCGTACATGCCCATAATGTTTTCAGTATCGGCCCATACTTGATGCTCTGGCAGAGCTGAACCAGTAGTCAGCTGCACTGCACTCTGGAATATATGTGCGCCTAATATATGTGCGCGTGGTGCAGGTTCCCCAAGCCCTTTCGTAGGCGTTCCACCAAGAACCTGATTGAACAGCCTTACAGAGTTTGAATTACATCAGAGAGACAGTACACAGCATGTCCACGAAAGTCTTTGGAAAAAGGAAGATCGAAAACAGCGATTGGTTTGAGGTCTTCTCCTCCACACAAACTTTAGCCATAGAAGAACGCCGCAAAACCAACCTAGAATACAAGCACTGCCGAAATAATATCCTCAAATTCATGAAAAATCCGAGGAACATATTTTCATATTAACAGCGACTTTCCACACGACATTGTTAACGTACGTCAGCCACTGTTGCCACAGTAAAAACGCCAAGACCATTCACACAGCAATGTGAGCATTGTGTACCTAGTTAAAATTACCCAAGATGGACGCGTCATCGCCCATTCCTTTTCAAACTGGTATCATGCTAGTAGGAATTTTAACCAGTTACTAATCAGTGTTTTAAAAGTTAAAACACAGTCTGCCACAGCATGTACACTATTGCTATGCACAGCAAGCAGTATCTGGAGTTTCACGTGCCCAGATCAACAACTCAAACAGAGCAGAACCGTATCCAGCGCTCTGCATCCTCTATACTTTACCACAAGACATCACGAAAACGACAATATACATTTACTTCCTGTAAGACGATTCTCCGTTCGCAGGAACAGAGCAGAAAATCCTTACACCGCCAGTCGGAAAGGGCTTGGCAGTTCTCTTTCTTAATCGCAGCCTTCACCAAAAATACAGCGTCCCTGAGACATAACTGGATAAGTGGCTTAAGCATACTCTTTACACCTTCTGTTAAATCTCTATTTAAATTTTGATGTATTTATGTCTCTGAAACCACGCTCAAGAAACGGACATCCCAAAGCATATGTTTTCATTTAAATACCGTTCTCAAGCATATAAGAGAAAGTCAGGATGCATTAGCGTTTATATACGAGGAAGTATTTTGCCGTTTGTTTTACAGAACACCTCATATTATATTTTATGGGTATACATGTATATTAATATTCAAATAACTGGCCTTGATCAAAGATACACAATGTGAGCATTCAGAACCTTATACTTGGATCAATTTATATGAACTTTGAAAATATGTCTTACCAGCTGGAGATACGAATAGTATATTAGGGCCACTAAAAAAATGCATTCTTCCTGTTCCCACAATTACGTACTTTTAGGAATAGATATTGAGCTTCAAGATGACATTTACAATCATACTTTACTCGAAAACAATTGTACCCATCTTAACAAGTAATTATAATGACAAACGTGCAGACACGCATTGCTTTTTACTGCTTGATATGTGTTCGAACAATAATGGTTTCATCCGGAAAAGCAGATTACTTAAGTTTAAAACGAACTGCGCTTTTACATGATGGGGCAAATCATTCATTTATTATGTGTTGGCAACTGACGAAAGCTTGTTAATTGGAGAAGTTTTTTTGACCGGGAAACAGAAACAGAAACATAAAGCAAACCAAAAAATCTTCAAAAAACGCATTTTTAACGAAAACAAATATGTTTTCGAAAATATTTTGAACAATTCGCCACAAAATAGTTATGTCCGTTGATTTTTTTTTCATGTATTTTATTGATAAATTAAAGTGTTATATATGTTTGCGAAAATAAATGAAAGCTTCGAGTTGAAAAGATATGAACATAGGTAGGACAAAATGATACGTATAAGCGGTCAACGCCCGTAAAAATTAACATGCACAGTAAGTCTATGAATAATATTGACAATTTATTGAACACTATCAAAAGGATGCTGGTACGCGAGCTTAGAAACAATTAATTGGATTATAGCCTTTTTATGTTGTGGTTTTGTTCATACTTAGACGTTATGTAGACATAAGTTCAACTTGAGCTTAACCATGTTATTCAAGACAGATCTATGGGTAGTTATATAGTGTTGAACATGAGTTTTGTTAAACACGTATTTATGTCGTCGATAGACCACATTCAGTTAGGTAAATAGAATTGTTGAATCGATATGCAATATTCAACCTTCTTTGTGAGATTTTTCTGGCAACGTTACAGATCGGACTACTTTTTAAGGCACTCATATTTAAATTATGGTACTGTATTCGTATAAGAAAATAGTTCTAGTGTAATAAATATAAACTCAGTGCCTTTCGTCATCCAATTATTTATTTTTACTTGCATTTACATGACAATGTTTTGTATGTACATTTTGCAAAGTGCTTAACGGGAGACTTACGATTTTGTCAAATATTTATGAATTTATATAAAATGTGTAAAAAAATGTTATACATATGTTTCAATATATTTTGTCAATTTTGTCAATACTGTCAAACCAAAAATATTTATGTTATAGACGATGAATTGCATTTCCTATTAGTATGTGAAAAAGTTAAACAGCTTAGACATAAATACTTTCTATAAGAGTGGCTTCATTCTGATCCATCAGAAGCATTATTTATTCGNAAAAAAAAAAAACAATTTTCTAAAAGGCACTTTAATCAAAGCGAAAGAGCGATAACGATTGCAGTTGAGAAATGTATGGATATTTTAGGTGTGGAAATTGTGGATCTACCTGGGAGAGCGCCAAGGTGTACCTGAAAAGCAAATACTCAAAAGAGGTATTCTTAAAACGCTTTGTTTTTGTGTATTTAACTGTATTTAAGTTACCGTCGAAAGTTTCTCTTGACAACAATTACAATTCAAAGTCATTTTAATCAGCCCGTATATGGCTAGAACAAGTCTACCAAACGTAGTATTGGTATAAAATCTCATCTCATTCCAAACACTACTGAATTATATCATCAATAAATATTTCATCATCAATAGCTTTATTATAATATCAAGTTATTAGTTGAGATTATTCCAACGGTTTATTTGTATTAAAAAAATACACGGTATACCGTTATAATAAATTGTTTTTGAATCAGTGAACACGTTTTTTATTTACTGTTCATTCCAAGAATAAGTTCATGAGTTTTTTTTGTGAAATGCCGTCTAACCTGACAACAGCGGTAGAAAGGTGTCCGCTGTTCTCAGGTGACAATTCTTTAGATGGTTGGTCAGTGTGTTGTATTGCTAGGTCGTTTCCTACTCAGTAGTATGCACACATACAATTGGTAGACTATTTGTTACAAAATCTCGATCAGTAAGAAAATGGGTCAACTGAGGTCTTTTCACATATAAAGACACCGTTAAGTCGTAAAAAAGTGTAATCATCCTACAGGGGGGCGTTTTATCCGATCGTAATAAATTTTCTTCTGAATTCTTGTTCTTTTTGTTGGTCAATTCTGAAATCTTGTCAACTGCGATGGTCCGCTAGGTCAACATGACAGCAATTCATCAGCAATTTATTGCCGAAATTGTATCCAAATGGATGAAACTTGATCAAAATATTCGCCTTTATGATACTCTATGATACTTACTTTAATTTTGAATGAGATTGCAATTTTCACATTTACTGCAAGCATTATATGAGTCCCCTCGGGACAGAACCAATATCAAATAAAGATTGTGCAATTCTTTTGTTTTGCCCTTTTTAGTACATGTGTAACGTTTCATAATCGAACCCATATGTCACAGCAGAATTAAAGTGACGTAATTTTTTTCTTGTTGTGCGTGTACTCTGACCTTAAACTTAGGGCGTGTTATTTTACAGTACTGGGGCCAAGAATGCAGGGCGTGTAAGATCATGTGTCAGCCGTACCGCGTAGAGGAAACCACTTGCTCACTGTGTGGCCAGATTGCCAGGAACTGTGGGTGTGACAAGAGGCGACACTCCGACCCAAACAAGCCCCATCGCAGCGACCTCTGCGAGAAATGACGCTCTGGACAACGGTGCTTTTAAGCAAACGGATACTTGCCCATTTGGGAGTAAAACTAAACTTAACTATAAATCTAATAGTTACATATTTTGGAGCTGAAAATGATTTATGTATTGTTGTTATATTTGCAAAGTAATTTAGATTATAATGTTAAGTTTAAAAAGGAGTGTGCATGTGAATATATATATCGAATGGGTTGATAATGATTTCCATAGAAAAGCTCTGACAATATTAAGACTAAGTTCTCACCCATTAGAAATTGAAACTGATGGATACAGTGAAAACAGGAAATGCAGACTGTGTAGCAATAACATGGTTGAATCAGAATGTCACTGTTTATGTATATGTAAGCGTTATCGTGATTTAAGAATTAAGTATAAAGTTAACAAATCGTTAAACACTGTCAACAAATTCACATATAAGATGTCCAGTTCTAACACAAGACAATTAAGATATATTTCTAAAATTATTTACAATGCAATATTAAAAAGAAATAATTTTCTTGCTAGTAAGCTACTTTGTTGCTTCTTGATAAAACTATCGATGTAAAGTAAACCAAGTTATTTAGTTATTACTTATGTATGTATTAATTGTATTATCTATTTACGTAATGTGTTTTTTGTTTAGTATTTCCTTTATGTGATCATCTGTTTGTATATTTGCTTTTTATTCGGCTCAAGGCATGTATTTGCTGATTCTGCCTATAAACATAAACTGTTATAACTGTTATTATCATGTTCATCATCCTCTCTACAACTGGTTCAGAGCTTTTTACTTTTACTATAATTAATTAATAAACTGTTTTGAATACGAATAGCACATAATGCTGTAACAGTTATTATTCAAGAATTCATAAATGAATCTGTATTCCATTTTAACTGTTATAATAATTATTTATTTCATTCTTGTCAAAACTACATATTAAATAGTGTCAGTTATTGACAACAGCCCTATTTGCATCAGAGGTAGAAGGGGAAATAATTCAGAGATATTATTTAATGAACAATCCTATCGTATTATATAAAGCCTCTGAAAATGAACTGATATACGTGTACGAGATGTAAAGGTAGGGAAATCATGTTTTTTTGGAATATATATTGTGTCACAAAAACATAAAAAGGGCATTTTATATCTACTTAAATATATGTTACAAGACCACATCTAGCGTTGAAATTTTGGCTATTGCTATAAAGAACACTGATTGTTTATGTGTTAACTTTATTTTACGAAATATTTTGCGAAACATTCGTTGCTTTTGAGCGTTATAAGGGCTTTAATTTCACGCAATTATATCTATTCATACGACACGAAAACTAAATTGGTACATGATCATGTGTTGACTATATTGTACTACAACACATAAAAAAAGAGCATTTTGTATCTTAGGGATTACAATGGAACGCATGGAGTAAAGCAACATAGTAATATTATCCGATGATCTCGATGTTTGATAAAAACGACTGACAAGTAATGTGAAGTCGGACTGGGGAATGAATGCGCGAGCCTTAGCTGACAGTGTTGATATCCACCAAATAAACTTTCAAAATACTCGACCGCTTTTTATACCCCTTTAGACGAACTCAATCAGCTCGTGTGGCATAAATGAGTTTTTCTACTGGCAGATGCATACGGATGGGGATTATCCACATATTAACTTTAAATAACGTGGCTCAATATAAAACGAATCAATTAGGTCACACACAATTAGATTCAAATAAAAACAAATTCTTCATATTTGCGTACTTTTTTGCGCCATCTCCAGTGCTACAAATTGTAACGTTGTTGTTATATTATAATAGAAACTAGAAGTGACCATGTCATGTGTCCTCTTTTTGGAAACTTATTTGAGTTTACATGTTGACAAATAAATAATCTTAGCAATTCAACACCGGACTGTAACTGGGATTATCTGCATTGTTTAAATTTAAAGAATTGATTATGTAATTAGATTTAAGGACAAATTTGTGTTCGTCTTTATGGCGATTATGCACAACTCAATGGGGAATACAGTGGGTATTAATAAAAATCCACTATTTTTCAATAAAAATAAGTAGGGAATCAAACAGTTATTCGACAAATAGTGTCAAAAGATACGATAATAAAAGCCTGAAACAGAATTGAACTAAGAGTTTGTTATTATAGAAGTGTATCTTTAACTCGGTAACCCTTATTTTGATCTTGTTTTATCTTTTATCCCAATCAGACATTAACAATGACAAGGAATTTAGTTATGTATTGTTTAGTATCTCACACAATAGGTAATGTGATGTGATACTCGGATACCAATCTCGTAAACACCCATTCAGGGAACTTATTTTTCTTCAGAAATAATACACGAAATACAAAAACAGGAAGTTTATGCATTGTTATAGTGATTTAACAAACACAAAAACAGGAAGGTTTCGATGCGTCTATTGCAAAGATTCGCGCGATAGAGATCTAGACACGCAATGTAAATAATTCAATATGAACTAGCATAACACACGAAATAGCATAGCTTTCGAAAGATGTTTACAATGAAACATCAGGAAGTAAATATGAATTCCTTCAGTTGAATGACTTCAGAAGACTTCCATAAGTATAGTACATTTGGGACGAAATGATCAGATTTTCAAACGCAGCTGTGGACGGTCAACATGAGGATAACAATTGGGTTTTGCGTTCTTGGGCTTTGCACAGGAACATTAGGTATTTCACAACAAGAAGTATTTGTTTCTTTTTAATTGTAGTTTTTATGATTATGCTTCTAGATTGATAAGAAAAGTAACCTGACGACGAATATGAGGACGATGATGATGATGAAGATGATGATTATAATAATAATGCTGTTTAAGATGATGATGATACGGATAAAGAAGATGGCGATGCTACTTTTTTACCGGTAAATCCTTATTCGATGGTCAAATTTGATAATAATAAAATATATATATATATATGGAAAATATTGTTCACATTTGTTTAATGCTTTTAATAAAAAACTTATTTTAGCGAAGCAAATGTAATTTTTTTCTTGGTGAAATGCAATGCTTTTTATTTTTTCAAAGCTTTTAGATCTAATATAATAATCGTTTGTGCTTTTGTGCTTTTTTCCTTCAGCCTTAAGAGTTAATAGTTAGCTTTAGCTTTTGACTTTGGCAAAAAGTGATTTAAACCATAGACAAAGATGTGTTTAATCAATGTTCATTGAGAGGATTATTAATTTATAATAAAGTCTTAGAACAACATACTTTTTTTTTCAATTTAATTCAATAATACGGATATCTTGCTGGGTATAAATTTCGTTCGCCACCTATTGTTCCCAGTTTACAAACGGTATTTTCAATCCAAAAAATTATCCATTTTGTAGTAATTCTTTAATCATAAGAAATTCGTAAAGAAACTGAGTGCTTTAATTAATTGTTATAGTGTTTTATTTACTTGTAATACATTTAGTTGCAGGTATTGATTGACATACAGACTAATCTTAATAACCATAGGCCCTACAATATTTCTTCAACATGTTAATTACCTGCAAATATTTCCTTTAACTACTCTTTGATAATATTTGCACATCTGATCTTTGTTATGCCATAGGTGCTTTTTGTAAACAGACAGACAGAAAGATTTAGAATCTTCACTGTTCTATAAAAGTTTACTTTTGCTCCATCCAACAAAACCAACAGAACTAACAAACAATATCACCATGGCTAATATATTCCCTGCACACACTGATACTTTCTTAAGCGCTTCCTCGGTGATTTGTAGAAACCAAAACACTCATCATCATCATCATCATCATAATCATCATCATCATTATTATTATTTTTATTATTATTATTATTATTATTATGAGAGGATACTATAATTATGAAAACAGGTTTCCAAGACAACGAGGACGACGGGAACAACGGCCCATGACGCTGCAGATGGTCTTGAAGATAGAGGAAAGTAAAGGTGAACCCCAACATAATTGTGTTTAGAATCCTGTTATAATAAGCATATTGTCTCATATCCCAGGGTTGTTCTGGATCCTGACAAAGGAGGTTTGTTACAAGACTGATGGTATCGGATGCTTTAGTAACTCTAGACCCTATGGCAACGCCAATGGCAAGGTTCCAGAGTCGCCGAACCAAATTCAGGTACTGAAACTGCCATTTGCAATCATTAATCCAAAAATACCCTAAAAATTTAACCATATGTATGTACATTTTCAAAATACAATATGAACACTTGAGCGGAATGAGGACAGTAAGATATCTTAATGTATAAGGCCATATTTCATAGAATGGTCAAAGTGAGGCCTTGCTACAGTGTTTAATTTATATGTTACACACACGAAAAGCATATAAGACATTCGCATGAATGTATATTATTGTCCATCGGACTGCTGTATGGCATTCTCGTGTCATTTTCAGATCCAGTTCCGGCTGTACACCCGTGAGAACACAAACTCGCCACAGATCGTCGATAAAACTTCCCTGTCCATCCAGAGGTCGCGTTTCTCAGGCGCAAAACAAACCAAGTTCATCATCCACGGGTACCAAGATAACGGCGACAGTCGGTGGATTATCAATATGATTCAGGCCATACTGACAAGGGTAAAGTCTTAACCACGAGAACGTGGGGTTGTGGGATTCCTATGGCTTAAAAGGGAATATCGACATTTGAATTCGCGTTGAAGGAATATATGCAATGCTAACAAAAAAATTATCGACGTGTCCATTTGAGCATGTTTTTAGCCACATTTACTGCATTATGTTAATAGTATTCTCACTCGAACTAATCTAAGGATTTAATGAAGACAATCTTGTAGCAAAACATAATATTTTCATTAGCATAATGTGTTTATTTGCAGCGATTGGCTGTTAATTTTGCGAACGTCAGAGTAAGCCCTGATTTAATTTTTATCGCGTTTTGTAACCAAGCTATGTAACTTCCATACTGTGTTGAATTGCCCTCAATGTTTAATGTGAATGTACGCAAAGATACCGGAAAATGCAGAATTCTTTGCAGCGATAGGAACTCTTGCGCTTGTTTAATTATTCTGCACACAACTTACCCCCTTCCTATTTTACTATTTTATATTCAATATTGTATTAGTATGTCACATAAAGTTCAAAGAGATATAATAACGGTTGCGCATTTAATACACAGGAAGACGCAAATGTGTTCGCAGTGGATTGGTCGAAAGGAGCTGACAATATCGATTACAATCAGGCAGCGGCGAATACCAGGGTCGTCGGTGCTCTGATTGCGCAATTCATAACGCAACTTTACACCACTGCGCATGCGCAATATGGCGACTTCCATTTGATTGGTCACAGTCTTGGTTCCCATATTTCCGGTTACGCCGGTGAAAGGATTTCCAGACTCGGTCGAATTACCGGTCTGTGTGCATAGTATAAATATCCGATGTTATTGTCCTTCATTTAATATGGATTGTTCAGAAAGTGTTATACCGTATACTTCCTTATACTTTCTTAAAGCGCCTCTTGCATTTTTAAAGGATCCTTAAACATGTAACTTTGATTGGACTCATTGAATGTTCTGTTATTTATATATAGTAAACATAAACATTGCCTGTTTCCCCTTTTATCGATAAAACATGTTGCCCTAGATTTAAATATAAACTGTTCGATGCAGGCCTTGACCCGGCCGGTCCACTGTTCGAGAAAAAGGACCCCAAGGTTCACCTGGACCCTACAGATGCCGTGTTCGTCGAGGCCATTCACACGGACCGTGGTTCACTCTTTCAGCTTGGTAGGTCACGAAACACATTATGGATGCAATTTATCAAACATTTTGCATACTAAAGTAAAGCATTACGTTTCCTGAGCCTTGACATCTTTTGTGTAGGCCTCTATAAATGAAATATATTTTTTAATATTATTATATTTTGCACTTCATAATTCTCTTACGGTTGAGTCATTAAATAAAGTGTTTAATAAAAAAAAGCCGTCCAAATATTATTATAGGCGTAATATTGATATCAATGTAACGCACTGAGAGTTTCATGTTACTCGCTCAGTTTTAATCTCCGTTATGTTTTTAGCTCACCTGAGCACAGCGTGCTTATGGTGAACGTTTGTGATAACCTTTTTTCCGTCGTGCGTCATTGGGCGTGCGTCATCTTAAGTCAACACACACTTTGTGAAGACTCTTAAGTCCACATTTATTGACAGATCTTCATGAAACTTGGTCAGACCATTTGTTCAAATGATATCTTGGCCGAGTTCGAAACTGGATTTCCTGAAGTCAAAGATAAGGTCACTAGGTCTAAGTAAAAGCTTATTAAGACTCTAGAAAACATATGTGTAGTCTAATCTTCGTGAAACTTGGTCAGAACATTTTTTTCTAATGATGTGTCGGTTAAGCAAAAAAAAAATGGCCCCGATTGTTCGTTAAACATGCCGCCGGCGGGAAAGTTGTTCTTATATGGCTATAGTGAAACCTTGTGAACACTTAAAAAGTCACATTTTAAGTCCAATATTCATAAACCTTGGTCCTAAGATTTGTTCTTATGATATCTCGGCCGTGTTCGAAAATCTTGTGGTAAGTCGAATAATACTGCCGCAATGGGGCGGGACAATTTTCCTTATATGGTTATAGTAAAACCTAGTTAACACTCTAGCAGTCACACGTTTAGCCAAATCTTCATGAAACTTGGTCACAGTGCCGGATTAGTACCGTGGAGGCCCAAAGGCAGTGAAACTTTTGGGCCCACGCCCGAGGCCCCAGGCCCATAGTCGGCCTTGTGCTTATTAGGACTCTAGTGCCCATTCGAGTTCATTCGTTTAAATTAGCCTACCAGTGCCAAGGCTGACAAGACATAAAATGTGACAATGTTTTTATATAGGTATAAAATGTCATTATAATGCCGTAAGGCCAATACGACATTATAATTATCAGATTAAGAAAATAAGAAAACAATCATTTTAGTTTGTATATTTACGTATTTAACTATTTATTCAGAATGAAAAAATACGAAACTTTATTATTTATTTCTTCACGGTCTTATGGGGCCCCTAAAAGTCGCGGGGCCCATAGGTAGTTGCCTACTCTGCCTAATGTGTAATCCGGGACTGCTTGGTCAGACTATTTGTTGAAACGATAGCTCGGCTGAGTTTAAAAATGATTGTGGTTCGTCCAAAAACATGGCCGGCACGTGGGACGGGCAGTTTTTCTTCATCAAACTTGATCAGAACATTTGTCCTAATGATATCTCGGTCGTGTTCGAAAATAGTTTCGGTCTGTTCAAAAACATGGCCTCCAGAGGGCGGGGCAGTTTTTCTTCAACGGGAATAGTGAATTCTTGTTAACACTATATTGGCCACATTTATTTCCAATTTTCAAAAACTTGGTCAGAGCATTTGTCCCAATTAAATCTCGAATGAATTTGGAGCCTCGTCACTTGAGGTCAGAAACTAGGACACTAAGTCAAATAAAAAACTGTTAAGCACTCTAGAAGTCGCATTTTTTGTCCAATCTTCCTTAAAGTTGGTCAAAACATTTGTTCTAATGATATCTCAGCCGAGTTTTAAAATTAAAACGTGCATAGAAATAAAATATTTATGTTTCATCAAGTACTTCTCAGAATAGTTAAGTTCCTTTTTATCTCAGGTGAGCGCCATAGGACCCTTGTCCTCTTGTTTAACTTAGCCACACTGCATCAAAACTACAAATCTGTGTTTATCAACAACTGAACATCGCTTATTAAAAAAGTGTTCCATATAAAAATGACTGATACATCGGTATTCAGGTTTCGGGCTCGAGCAACCAGTCGGTCACGTGGACTACTTCCCTAACGGCGGGGAAAAACAGCCGGGTTGTCCGAAAGAATTAGACGAACATTTGTTCAACCTTATTGCAGGGAAAATTGAAGGTAAGGACTATAAATGTACGTATCTTCCCTGTCCTTAGTTGCTTATAATTCTCTTTTTCCTCTGATTGAAGGTTCATATTTTATTATATTTATGAAAGATAATTAGGTCGAAGAAATGGTTTATGTTAAACAATATAATATGTGTGTTTGTTAATTCATGGAACAATGTTTTTTAAAAGCCCCATTAATACTCAAAAATCAACGAAAATTTCGTACAATATTTCGTGAAATAAAGTTACCCAATAAAAAATCAGTGTTCCTTATAGCAATAGCCAAAATCTCAACGCCAGATGTGGTCTGGTAACATGGATGATTGTTGATACAAAATGCTCGTTTTTATTTTTGTGTGGCATAATAAATTCCATTTTAATTCCCCGCGACGATATCTATTCATACGACACACGAACACTAACATGAAACCATTTTAGTGTTCGTATGTCGTATGAATAGATATCAGTGTTGGAAATTAAATGAAATTTATTGTGACACGAACAATTAAAAACCAATTAAAAACAAGCATTTTGTATCTACATAAATCTATGTTACAAGAACACATCTGGCTTTGAAATTTTGGCTATTGCTATAAGGAACATTGATTTTTTATTGGGTAACTTTATTTAACGAAAACGTTAAAGAAAGTTTCGTTGATTTTTGAATATATGAGTATAAATGGGGCTTTAACTTTGAGGTGGATAGTGTTTCGTAATATTAATAGTTTATACAGTTAAAACCTGCAACATAATACTCATACCGAACTGGCGTGAAATTGCCACCATGTTCTTATCTATAATAGACATTAAAGACATATTTAAGAAGAAAATTTATGATATAAATAATATCGTCTTAGCCGTCGCTTCATATATGCAGGCAAGTCCTCTTGACCAATGAATAAGCACGAAGAATTAATTTATGTTTGTCTGATTCTGATTTAGCGTTGGTGGACGGTGTGGCTTGCAGTCACATGCGCGTCCTCGACTTATTCATCGAGTCCATCAACTCCACCTGCCGCTTCCGCTCGTACCCGTGCAGCAGCCGCGCCGACTTCCAGGCAGGAAGATGCAACACGTGCGGTACCGGATGTGCCAACATGGGTTACAACACCAACATATGGCATCCCCGCAGCGGCACTTACTACCTTTCCACCAATGGCCAGAGTCCTAATTGCAAAGGCTGAATGACGCAATGACCAAGAATCTTGCTACGAAAGTAGAAGTGACTCTTCTCACTAGTTGCTTGTTTTCGAACGAATTTCTCTCATGTATTAATATGCTGTCTTTGTAATAAAATTATTACTAAAGAATATATACAAAGAGAGTTTTTGTTCTATTTTCTCGATATTTTGAAACTACGCTTGTATGAAGAAGAACATGACGAAAAAAAAGAACTCGAAGAAGACGATGATAATAATAATAATAATGATAATAATTATAATTATAACAAAATAAGGCTTGCATGGGACAACTGCGAGTAGAAACTTTGAGTTTATTTAGTATATTGCAGGACAACAAACTCGTAATTTATGCAATAGAAAATGTTTTGATGCGGTCCATTGAAGTAAATCTGTAGACTTCTATGTCGTTATATATCTTGGACATGTCAGCTAATGTATATGGAAAACAGCATCAGTCACCGATACAATAAAAAACAATCGTTTTATAAAAATAAACAAAAGCTGTGATTGTGAAACACAATGCCCCCTACTGAACGTTGAAGCCTCACAGCAACTATATCCAAATTGAAAACATCATGAAGAAGTTTGGGTCCGTTGATAAACATTCTTTACATCAAAATAATATTTTTAATCTAGAAGAAAAGTATCAGATTAGTAAATCTTAAGGTTATAAAACTTAGAAATCTCCAAAAGGTCTAACGGTATAGAATCGTAGTTAATTGCAAATTAAGTTTTTTTCTTCTGCACATTTTTTTTAAGGAAAAAGTTACCTCAAATTTTACTTGTTGTCATTTAATGAGCAAGCACATGCAGTATACATATTAAGTTGTTTAGGAAAAGCTATATGTACTTACCAACAGATGCTTGGCCAAATGCAGGGTTAGTCGAAGGCCAACAACTGATTGTGATTTTGTCGGAATCGGTAAAAAGGAATAAAATTCAAATATGATTTATAATTCCAAAATCAGGTCAATATTTAAAAGTGTTTGGACAAAATGTCAGAAGAAAAAATTGTTAGTTCAGAGCAAATTCAAAATTCGTCAAATATCAATGGATCAGAACAAAACTCAGCCTTGAGATTAAAGTCATGCAGGTAGACCCTCAAACCAAGTGTAGAGCCTACACGTACCAAAAATGTGAATGATAGGTTTCATTTATATGACATACTATATCCGGAAACCCTTGTTTCTTGTTTCCTAATTAATTCGCGAAAATCCCAAACTAGTACAGTGAGAGACGAGTACCTTCATTGAAGTCAGTTTTTTGATACAAAGCCAGTAAATTATCCTAAATTACTGATAGTCCCTTCAATTTCATGGTTTTTACAGGAAAATGTGTGGAACAATTAAATTAGCTCTGGAGACGAACTCAATTTGCCCATATGGCATACATGAGTTTATCGACTTGCAGATGCATACTGAGGATTGAGCACATATTAATTCTAAACTAGAAATGGCGCGGCAGAGGCTGACGCGTATCCCCACGCCGCATAGATGTTATATTGAACGGCAATTTTGGGTGAGCAAGGCCTTTGTTGGTGGAGCCCTGGGGTTTGTAATGTGGACATGGATGGTTGAGATAGACCGTGTTGTCATAAGAGATGTTCAGTATAAATTTAAAGTCAATTGGTGAATAAATGAAGAAGTTATGTTGAAACAAAATNTTGTAATAAGAATATATCGTTAACCTGGTTACGCTGACTTTGATCTTGTTTCATCCTTTATCCCAATCAGACAAGAACAATGTCAAGGAATTCATCTATGTATTGTTTAGTATCTCACACAATGGGTAATGTGATTTGATACTCTGATACCAATCTAGTAAACACTCATATAGGGAACTTATTTTTCTTCATGAATAATATACCAAATACAAAGACCGGGAAGTTATGTTTTGTTATAGATATTTAACAAACACCAAAACAGGAAGGTTTCGATGCTTCTATTGAAAAGTTTCACGCGATAGAAAAAACAGGCATGCAATCTGAATAATTCAATATGAAAAAAACCCTCTGCACCCACATTAAGCTTTTGCACAATGTTCACAATAAAACATCAGGAAGTAAATATACATTCCTTAATTATATATTTGGTTGGGGATCAAACACACATTGATGAAATCAATCCGCCATTCCGTACCTTCACTTCGGAAGACTTCTAGATATATATAGAGAGAGAGAACATCTGTCACGAAATAATCAGTTTTGCGAATGCAGCTGTGAGAGACAGACGACATGAGGATAACAATCTGCTTTTGCGTTCTTGGGCTTTGCACAGGGGCATTAGGTATGTCACAACGAGAAGTATTGTTTTTTTCTTTTTAATAGTAGTTTTTAATGAAAATGTTGCAAGATTGATAAGAAGAGTGACATGGCGACGACGACCGACGATGATGATGATGATGACGATCATTATGATGAAGATGATGATAAGGATAAAGATTTATTTTTTTTATTACTTTTTTCCTCTTCTTCTTCTTCTTCTTCTTCTTCTTATTATTATTATGATTATTATTATTATAATTATTATTATTATTATGTGAGGATAATTAAAATTATGAAAAAAGATGACAATGACTTTGCTGCTGATATGGACGACGACGGTAACAACGGCCCCATCACGACAACGCTGTAGAAAAAAAAAGCGAAGGTTAATACCCACTTTAATGGTCTTTATACTTCTGTTATAACAGGCTTATGGTTTCATATCACAGGGTACAGCTACGAATATAAGGAGTTCGAATTATGTTATGGCGACATCGGATGCTTCAGCAATGCTAAACCCTTTGACAACGCAAATGGCTTAATTCCAGCGTCGCCGGAAAATATTCAGGTACTCAAACTGACTTTATAATGTGCAACAGTTGTTGCCACTTGCATGATACGCCCTTTCCAACCCAGACCCACATAACTTGCGTCAGTATAACGGTTCACAAGAAGACGCTCCGTCCCAGCGACAAGAATATTCTGAACAATTTCGAAAAATTACTAATGTCCATCCATAGTACAATTTAAGTTTATTTCATATTTTATTTCATATGTATAGTATATACAATATGCAGCACGTCTGCAAGAACAATAAACAAATGTCGCAGATTTCAATTAAATGTACACCCGTTTAATAGTGTGCATAAGATTGAACACATGAACGGAATGTTGACAGTACGATATCTATATGTATAATACCATATTTCGGAGTATGGGCATATTGTGGTCATGCCACCGTGTTTTATGCATAAGTTACCCTCACGACACGTATGTAACACTTCACACGATGTCTATTACTGTCCATCGGACTGCTATATGGGATTATCATGTTATTTTCAGACCAAGTTCCTGCTGTACACCCGTGCGAACACTCAGTCGCCTCAGATCGTGAGTACAACACCCCTCTCTATCCAAATGTCGCATTTCTCCAGCGCCAAGAAGACCAAGTTCATCATTCACGGGATGAGTGGTAAAGGCGAAGATCCTTGGGTGACCAAAATGACTCAGGCCATACTGAAAAGGGTAAGTCTTGAGAAATATCGACGGATGAATTCGCTAAGAAAAAAATGTATGCAATGCTTATTTTTTTATTTCGAAATGTTTCTTTTATCTTAAATCCCATTCATTGTATTATGTTGATACTATTCTCTCTAAGGTTAATTTAAGGATATAATGAAGACAATCTTGCCGCAAAACAGAATATGTTCTTCATCAAACTGTGTTTATTTGTACCGATTGGCTGTTAACTTGGCGAATGTAAGAGTTACCCCTGGGTTTAACTTTAAGCGCGCTTTCTTACTAAGCTATGTAAATTCCACCATGTGTTATGTTGCCTTCAATGTTTAATATAAATGTGCACCACAAAGGCAAACATATCGCGAACTTACATGCGAAAGATTAATTAAGATCTTATCAATGCAGTATGTTATAGAAAATATCCAGTTTACGAGTTTCAAGTTCTTTTATTGTAATGATATTGGAAAATATAGAATACTAGTTTACGTTTACATTTTTCAGAGAAACCTTTGCAGTGATATAAACTCTTGACCTTGTTACAATATTTTGCACATTCCTTACCCCTTCCTTTCTTACCAGAGGATATTGAATATTGAATATTGTGCTTTTATGTTACATAAAGTTTGAAAAGATATGAGAAAGTTTGATTATTTATACACAGGAAGACGCGAATGTGTTTGTTGTGGATTGGTCGAAAGGAGCTGAAGTCGTGTTCTTGAATTTAGTTCGGCCAGTGGCGAATACCAGGGTCGTCGGTGCTCTGATTGCGCAATTCATAAAGCAACTTCACACCACTGCACAGGCGCAATATGACAACTTCCATTTGATTGGTCACAGTCTTGGTGCCCATGTTGCCGGATATGCCGGTGAATGGATTCGCTTACGCGCTCGACCCGGTGGACTCGGTCGAATTACCGGTCTGTATGCCTAGTATAGATATCCGCTATTATTCACGGTGCCTATACCACATGACTTTTTAATATCTGTGTTTGGAGAATAACGTCTGACCCAGATAACATTTTTAAGGATGTCTTTTTAAATATTTCACCGTTTTTAATGGGATAAAGTGGGGAGTTTTCTATAGGTATCATGATTTTTTTTATGTACAGTCGCGCGTTTGTAATATGAAGTCCCCACACTGATCGCCTATTGTTTACAATATCGGCATTCGAAAATCGCAGATCTACCACGGGTCGTTTACGTCTAGGTTGTAAGCACATTGAATTATGAATTACACCGTAGAAACATCACTAATAGTCCTCGTTGCTCATGTGGGGAAGAAGAAACATCATCCAACTACTTATTACGGTGCCCAAATTTTGATAACATACGTAACTTCTTCCTTTCAAATCTGCCTTGTCCATTGAATTTAAACAATCTTCTTTTTGGAGGCGATCGGTTATCACTTGAACAAAACACTGATCTATTTCGGTGTGCCCAATGCTTCATTGCAGCAACAAAACGCTTTGACATAGTGGTTGGGATCAATCCCCCTCCCGCTGTGTTACAACACGAACTTCTTTCTTTTGAATATATTAATGGTTTCGAACTGTAAATGTAGTGAACATTCCTAGAGATCCTTCCACTTGGTAATAACAATAAAATGTCCTATAAGGTATTATATAATGATTTTAAAAACGTATAAGAACGAAACGACAAAATGGCCCTCTTACAATAGCATCCTTAACTACCTGATCCTTAATGTATTTTCTTCTCTAGTAAATCCAGCATGGAACAGAACTCAAATAAGCATCGTAGATGCTTGTCTTCTAATCCATGAAAGTTTTTTTTATATGCACATGAATGATATGTATTTAACTATGAACCAATAAAAATGTTTAAACTAACGATTTACGATACCAAATGACCGATCGAAGCGATATATATTATGCCTATTGCAGTTTCAAATTATGCATGGCACGCACACAATCCGAAATACGTTTTGGATTCGGTCGATGCTTTAAAAAATATTGTATTGTTAAATAAACCACCAAGTCCGAATTTTCTTCAAAGTATAATTTTTATTGCCTATTTTGAGTCATCGTAACATAATTGAATCAATAAATTAAAATTTAACACATGTAAAAATCGTACAGTCCCGCTTTAAAGTGAGACTGTACGATTTTGTCAAATTTGTATATGTGTAAAATTGTTATATATTGATAAAAAATATGTTACAATAACACAAAATATGCAAGGAAAATTATATATTGAAGGCGAATTTCATAAAATGCAGCAAAGACAAGTTAGAGCTGGTTAAAGCCGATACCGACACTTTTACTCGTATTTGTTAGGAAACCAAAATTTTGTCTTTGTGTCGTATGAACGAATCTACACTAAAACTAAATTTAGATTCACATTGTACATGCATGATATACATGCTGGCGAATTAGGCTGTACAGCCTTTTTCGATTTCAGATTTAAATATCTGGCTCATTTCGCATTTTTCGACACATGTTCTTCTTTAATTTTATTTTAATTTATATTGAAATATATGAATACTAATTTTCAACACATTTTATATAAATTCATAAATATTTGACAAAATCGTAAAGTCTCACTTTAACCAAGGTTACAGTTTTTGAAAAACACAATTGATGAATTACTGTGACATTGACCTTTGACCTAGTGACCTGAAAATCAATAGGGGTCATCTGCAAGTCATGATCGATGTACCTATGAAGTTTCATGATCCTAGGCGTAAGCGTTCTTGAGTTATCATCCGGAAACCATTTTACTGTTTCGAGGTGACTGTGACCTTGACCTAGTGACCTGAAAATCAACAGGGGTCATTTGCCAGTCATGATCAATGTACCTATGCAGTTTCATGATCCTTGGCGTAAGTATTCTTGAGTTATCATCCGGAAACCATTTTACTATTTCGAGTCACTGTGACCTTGACCTTTCACCTAGTGACCTGAAAATCAATAGGGGTCATCTGCCATTCATGATCAATGTACCTATGAAGTTACATGATCCTAGGCCTAAGCATTCTTGAGTTATCATCCGGAAACTATTTTGAGTCACTAAGACCTTGACCTTTGACCTGAAAAACAATAGGGGTCATCTGCCAGTCATGATCAATGTACCTATGAAGTTTCATGATCCTAGGCCTAAGCGTTCTTGAGGTATCATCCGGAAACCATCTGGTGGACGGACGGACGGACCGACCGACATGAGCAAAACAATATACCCCCTCTTCTTTGAAGGGGGGCATACAAATCAACGGAAATTTCGTAAAGTATTTCGATAAAATAAAGTTACCCAATAACAAATCAATTTTCCTTATAGCAAAATCTAAAATTTCAAAACGATATTTTTTTCTGGTATTATGGATTTTTGTAGATACAAAATGCTTGTTTAACGTTTTTTGTGTCACAATTATTTCCATTTCAATTTCCCGCACTGATATCTATTCAGACGACATACGAACACTTAATTGGTATCTTGTTAGTGTTCGAGTGTCGTATGAATAGATATAGATAGTCGCCGGTCATTAAAATGGAAGTGTTTATGACACAAAAAAATAAAAACGAGCATTTTGTATCTACAATCATCTATGTTACCAGACCACATCTGGTGTTGAGAATTTGGCTTTTGCTATAATGAACACTGATATTTTATTGGATAACTTTATTTTACGAAATACTTTACGAAATTTCCGTTGATTTTTGAGTATTAATGTTATTTTAATTTCCCGCGACGATATCTATTCATACGACACACGAACACTAACATGGCACCATTTTATTGTTCGTATGCCGTATGAATAGTAGTCACGTGACAAACCAGGTTGTATTACTGTTGTGACGTCATATATATGTGACGTCACAACTTCGTTCTCAACTTGTACTCTCCAGAGTTAGGACGCCATGTTTGATATGGAAGAAAAATTGTAGCAGTTTATCGGTGAAGTGACCGAGAAACTGGACAAATTCGAACATAAACTGAATAACGGATTAGCAAAGGTGTATAGTTCACCAGTGGACGAGAATCCAGGCGGATTATCAGTGGATCCTAGCAGTTCTGCTCCCACGAGAGACAGCCACCTGCTTGTGGCCCCCGGGACCGGTTTTTCTACCGCAGCCGGGACATTGCCGACGGAATTCCAAAGGGAATTTTCAGCGTTGAAAGACTCTCTTTCGCGAGAGAGGCTTCCGGCTGAGCTCAAACTTAAAGCGGGACTGTACGATTTTGTCAAATATTTATGATTTTTTTTTTAATGTGTTAAAAATTAGTATACATATATTTCAATATAAATTAAAATAAAAGTTAAGAAGAACATGTGTCGAAAAATGCGAAATAAGCCAGATATTTAAATCTGAAAGCTTAAATGGCTGGAAGCCAAATAAGCCAGTATGTATATCATGCATGTACGATGTGAATCTAAATTTAGTTTTAGTGCAGATTCGTTCATACGACACAAAGACACAATTTTGTTTCCTTACAAATACGAGTAAAAGTGTCGGCATCGGCTTTAACCAGCGCTAACTTGTCTTTGCTGCATTTTATAAAATTCGTCTTCAAAGTATAATTTTTATTGCCTATTTTGAGTCATCGTAACATAATTTAATCAATATATTAAAATTTAACACATGTAAAAATCGTACAGTCCCGCTTTAACGAATCCCGTTAAGGAGTCCGGAGATCAGACCAACCGGTCTTGAACATTCTTACAAAGTGCAGCCGGTATAGTTAGACTTCAGCGAAGTTGTTGGCAACGCTCGAGCCGGGTCAACGCAAGAAACATTGGATAAGTTGTTCCTGATTTCCCACGTTCAGTGCAAATACTTGTAGGACGAACTCGGAATCATTGGAGACGTTGCGGTCAGCCGTAACGTTAGCTGCAGCTATCCGGTCGCAACGAGGAGGTTACTCTGGCAATCAGCCAGCTAGAGGTCGTGGACGTGGATACGGTCAGCGCTCTGTTAGTGGATTTTCTCGTCGAGGCTTCTCGCAGATCCACAGGGAATACAACTCTTCATCAGCGGCAGCTGGATCAAAGGACGAGTAGCTTCCCTTAGATTTCGATAACCAATCACCGATGCGTATGAATTACGGATCATGAGAACTACATCAAAACATGTGACGTAATGTGTGTGTTTTCGTTTGAGATTGTTCGTGTAGTTCATCCTTTATTCTGCATGTATGTGTGTTTCACGTTTGAAACATAACATTGACTCATGGACAAGTATTGGAGCTCTTGATTACGTGATCCAGTGGCTCTCCAATGGAGTAACAGTGCCTTTTAAAACTCAGGTGAAGCCTTCGAACTTGAACATCACTTATTTAGTCAAACACAGGTAACATTTGTTGATTCTGAGATTGATAGATTACTTTCATTAGGATTTATTGAAGAGACAAGTATTAAACCCTATTTGTGTTAGCCCTTTTGTGCTGTGCCGAAGAAAAACAATACATGGAACAAAAAAAAGCATTTTGTATCTACAAACATCCATGTCCTTCTTCTATCGTTGTATCAAAAAGCCTTTTACATATACACATAAAATAGACCCAGCCGCTTTGAAGGTCAAGAACAAAGGATCCGTGGCAGCCGGAAGCGTTTAAAGAAGTTTTTTGAACCTATTACAAATAGGGCCTAAACATAAAGTTTAACTTCAGCTGCACCAGCAGAAGAGAAACCTCATTATGCGATGCGGTCCTTTGCTTATGGTAATAAACCAATCGCCAAACAGTGAGACACAAATCAAAGCGGTCCTTTGAACATTAGTCTGTAGGATGCAATCAAACAGACATTGTATCTGTGGTGTGAACATGCTGGGTATTGGCTTCACGCTTTTGTTATCCGTGCTTAACGGAGTAATAAAGTTGTTGGATTTATGTGAATGATAACACTAAAATAAAGATGTGAACATAGAGCTCTCTTTGCATAAGTGGCTTATTAATAATGTAAGAATTCGTTTCAGCGCTACAAATACAGTGTTTGCATATGGGATATGCAAAGTCATGTGAATTTAAATGTAGCTTTAAAGCCAACTTTATGCGACTGTTGTGTGGTTTAAGTGAGCAACGGTGATTTATTATTCTGGCTGGTAATAAGATATCACACGGCTAGCATTACTGAAGATGCGCAGTTTTTGTATTAAAGTAACATTAATACTAAAAAATCAACGGAAATTTCGTAAAGTATTACGTAAAATAAAGTTACCCCTTAAAAAATCAATGTTCCTTATAGCAAAAGCCAAAATTTCAAAACGAGATGTTTTCTGGTAACATGGAGGTTTGTACATGTAGATATAAAATGCTAGTTTTTAATTTTTTGTGTACACAATTAATTTCATTTTATGACCCCGCACTAAAGTCTATTCATACGACACATGAACACTAAATATGGTACCATTTCAGTGTTCTTGTGTCATATGAATAGATATAGTCGCGGGACATTTAAAATAGAATTAATTGTGACACGAAAAATTAAAAACAAGCATTTTATATCTACAAACATCCATGTTACCAGAAAACATTTCGTTTTGAAATTTTGGCTTTTGCTTTAAGGAACATTTATTTTTTATTGGGTAACTTTATTTTACGAAATACTTTCCGAAATGTTCGATGATTTTTGAGTATTAATGTTACTTAACGATGAAACTGCAGACACATTATCAGGAGAGAAATACGTGTTACCATCCTATAGTCTGTCCATACACTTTTAAGGCCAAACAATGGATTTTGAAAGAATCATACATACTATCAAAACACCGATAATGCTATGAAATCAAAGTGTCAAATAACCAATTAAAGGGACTTACCATAGGTTTGACCTATGTTTATGACACGTATATATGCAAGTCGACGAATTGCCATTAGCAAAAATTATAATAGCATCCAGACGGACTTCGCCAAATAGATTTTGTGGCATCAGAATTTTTATTACGAATTCCGAAACGACAATTATCCTTAATATTTGAGTGGCAATTGCTGCCGGCAAATGAACTACTTCCTTGATAATTGTTTACAAGCACCTGTTATTTTGTGATACCCATCATTTAGTTTTACTTTAATACTACAAAGTGAGTTCTACACGTTTTGATAAAAACACTAGTTTCCAGAAACAATTTCTTCATATTACTAGCTGTATTTGTATGATTCCTTTCGTGTTTGTGAACAAAATGGTTACATGTACAACGGTGAGAAGACAGGTTCCACAGAAAACTGAAGCAACGGAGAGGATACGGCTATATGCGTAATTCGTTATTTAGTAATAATGAACAAATTAACAGTCTTTGCAGCATTTGTGCCTTTTACTACCGGAGAATGCTAATAACATACATTTCGGAGACTATAAAGCATATTGATACACAATTTAAAAGTAAACATGAGTGGTTTGAGACTATCTGAAATTCGTACCTTTCATATGCGTTCACTATTGCATGTTTTTGTTACCGAAGCGCGTTGTTACGTAGCAAAGTGATGTAAATGTTTTGAGCGTTGTACATTTTGAAACATCTTACCTCATAAATATTAATGTTCTTTCTTGTGTTGTGCCTCCGTTGATTATATCANTGTGGACCGTTTGGCTCGAAATATTGCGTGGTTATCGACCGACTGTGAGTAAACGGCTGGACGGATTTCTTTGAAGTAAACTTTTTTTGAAAGGTTGTCCAATTGCCCATAAGAGGACCAAGGGATGCTTTGGATTATTATTATTTTTGACATTTTTGCGGCCCGCGAAGAAAGGCCTATGAAAATTCAAGTTAATGACCTTGTTATGATTTTAATATCAGAGGGTGGGGATTTTTTTTTTCGCTTTTTTTTTCTCTCTTTAAACATGATTTTATATATTTATTTGAATATACTATCCAGGGTACGTTACTTCCACCTTTGGATGAAACTGCCGATACATTATCAGGCGAGAAATAAATGTTACTATCCGATAGTCTGTCCAAACACTTATAAGGCCAAACAATGGATTTTGAAAGAATCATACATGCTATCAAAACACCGATAATGCTATGAAGTCAAAGTGTCAAATAACCAATTAAAGGGACATACCATAGGTTTGGCCTATGTTTATGACACGTATATATATATATATATGCAAGTCGACGCATTGCCATTAGCAATAATTATAATAGCATCCAGGCGGACTTCGCCAAATAGATTTTGTGGCATCATAATTTATATTACGAATTCCGAAACGACAATTAGCCTTAATATTTGAGTGGCAATTGCTGCCGGCCAATGAACTACTTCCTTGATAATTGTGTACAAGTACCTGTTATTTTGTGATACCCATCATTTAGTTTTACTTTAATACTACAAAGTGAGTTCTACACGTTTTGATAAAAACACTAGTTTCCAGAAACAATTTCTTCATATTACTAGCTGTATTTGTATGATTCCTTTCGTGTTTGTGAACAAAAAGGTTACATGTACAACGGTGAGAAGACAGGTTCCACAGAAAACTGAAGCAACGGAGAGGATACGGCTATATGCGTAATTCGTTATTTAGTAATAATGAACAAATTAACAGTCTTTGCAGCATTTGTGCCTTTTACTACCGGAGAATGCTAATAACATACATTTCGGAGACTATAAAGCATATTGATACACAATTTAAAAGTAAACATGAGTGGTTTGAGACTATCTGAAATTCGTACCTTTCATATGCGTTCACTATTGCATGTTTTTGTTACCGAAGCGCGTTGTTACGTAGCAAAGTGATGTAAATGTTTTGAGCGTTGTACATTTTGAAACATCTTACCTCATAAATATTAATGTTCTTTCTTGTGTTGTGCCTCCGTTGATGATATCATCCTTGTATAACGAGTGACTGGTACCGCAACGGAGAGGCTGCATTGTTGTCCCCTACCGGTTTCACCGGAGGGGACTTATGGTTTGCGCTCTGTCAGTCAGTCTGTCACACTTTTCTGGATTATGCGATAACTTTAACAGTTCTTCATATTTTTTCATGAAACTTGAAACATGGATAGATGGCCATATGGACATTATGCACGTCATTTCATTTGTTCCTACGTCAAGAATTCTGGTTGCTATGGCAACAAATACTAAAAAAAAATAAAATCTGACAATGGTGGAGCCGGTAGGGGACATCTATTGCTTGGCAATAGTCTTGTTTTTTATAACTTACGGAGAGGCTAATGAACCGATTTAACACCGTGCATAAAGCATTCCGCTTTCACTACATTTGTCGTCATGGCGTTATACCTCATTTGCGGGCAAGCGACCAAAATACTTGAAATATAATCGCCGTTTTACCTTTCCATGCAGAATGAAAATAAATGTGGCGCTCGAGGCCATCTCATTAACATTATGAATGTATGGATTATTCGCTCCAATGACCGTTTCAGTGCAGTTTCAGATTATTATGTCCGTCGTTTAAATCTGATTGTTTCCTGTTCTATGTGTCTGTTGTAAAGCACACTCCTTCTGAAAAGTTAGTTTTGACAACTATCTAATGTGTGATATGTTGAACAGGAGACTATATACGACTTAAAGTATCACTTTGTAAATTTGTATGCACTAAGATAAACTATTCTTTTACTGAATCATCTCTTGAGATGGTTGTGAGAGCGCCGTCTATATCAATAACAGAATTAATAATATGGAATGTTCGAAATCGGTTGGCTTTCATGTCAAATGAAAAACGACCATGTTGTAATGCGTTTTACAATGAAACGTACAATTAAAAGTAGTAAAATTGTTTTTCCATAGTGATATATTGTGTGGTCGAGCTAATTAAGTGCATTTTCATGTATTAACTTAACTGTCCAATGACAATAAGGTTTCTAAATTATTGTCTGCAAAGTCGTTCAGTGATGTCTGAAAGATTGTCACACAACAGCCGGGTTCGAACAATAGCGATAGCATGTCATGACCATGGCTGCATTTGACCTGCAACACTGTGGCTTAGTTCTGTTTAGTTTGTTTTATCTATCGCCGCCTCTAATAACAAAGATAGGGCAATCATTTGCAGACGACCTACTTCCCGGTCGCCGTTAAGACTGCCGTATGACCTGTGCCCGAAATCGGACGACATTTATCAAAGCGTGAAAGAAGTTCCATAAAAGAAAAAAAAAACTTAGTGAACTGTATAATATAAGAGCAATTGTCCTGGTTAATCGACATATCGTGCTTAAGTTATCTAAATATAAAAGGTTTGCATAATTGATTTTTTTATTAAGAAATAAATAAGAATTGTTTTAATAAAATCTCAAACAACAATACAAATTATTTAGGAACTGATTGTATTTAGTGTCGGTTCTGTAACATTAAGTGCATGTCACAGTTTAATGGATGCAGCTGTTTATGTCCTTCATCTCTTCCAAGCCTGGTTTGGAACAGGAAGCCTTAGCGAGTTCGCACCTAGAATTAAACATAATTTATATTTTAACAATAATTGTTTATGTATATTACGCTTACAAATGATTGTATTTATCTTAGTATTCAATTATACATATCTAAAATTAAGCAATAAAATGGCGAAATAAAATTACCAAATTGTCAACATTAGAGCAATGATAGGATAATATACTTACGTTACACAGATCATTTATATGAAGACGACCTTATTCTGTTGACAATATTTTAAAATCTATATCGAGCAGATGAATATTTAAATTGTTCATTTTGAAGTTGTTTTACAAGTCTACATTTTTTGTTTATATTTAATTCTGGATATTTTCATTTACGCACGATTAACAAAACACGCATACACAAATATGCTCACACTAAGTAAGGAGTTCACTACTTTGCACTGGATTTCAAAGCTGACCCAGTTGCCAGTAAATACGTAATTATCAATAAAAAAATATATTTTCAAATCATGGGCTTATATTTCAGTTGGTCAGTAGTGTCAAATGTTAACATAATGAAATCGCGTTTATACATCCACTTGGGCAAATATCAGACAATGTACTAGTTCATAGAAATACATTAACCCATTTATGCCTAGTGAACTCTCCCATCCTTCTAAATTGGATCAATTTATTTCCAAAATTAGGGATGTCTAGTATATTTATTTCTATATTTAGAATATTTCTTACAGAAATTTCTTGAAGAAAACAGCGCAGACCCTGATGAGACGCCGCATCCTTCGGCGTCTCATCTGGGTCTACGCTGTTTGCAAAGGCCTTTTGTCTAGACGCTAGACATAAATGGGTTAACATAAATTGATGCAAATAGTTAAAGTGTGTTCAAAACATTGATGCATGTTTCTATCATAACAACATAAATAAGTTGTCTTACAATCTGGGGTATTACAACAGCATAACAGAACTCGAATACATACATGGAAAATGTGTAGCTTTGTACTTACTCATTGGGGTAGTATGAATTATCGGACCCACAGACGACACTGAAGCCCGTGTTGCACGAGATCGAAGTGAGATGCTGACAAAACACATGTACAATCATATCCTTCATTGACGTGGTTGTGGCAGTGATTCCATTGGTCGTTGACGTGCCCAGGGTTGTAGTTGTAGCAACCTATTCAGAAACGACATTTTCCTTCGTAAGACGTGATTGCTGTTCATAAGGTCACCATGTTACGGTCATGTTGAAATTCGAGATTCATTCTTCAGATACAATAAACAAACTGTAATAATCCGTCAATATGAATGTTAAAACAATACGGTTTTAATATACGTATACCGGTTGTTACTTAAACAAGCAACAGCTTCAAATACCTCACAGTCTGATATAACGTAGAAAAAAACGCAAGGAGTGCCGAGCCTTTTCACACGCAATATCGAACGTGTCTGATATTACATGATTAAAAATATTAGCCGAACATTCTATTGATCATGCCACTTTTTTAATTTGGCTGAACACGAGGCATAAAACAAATAAGACAAAACAATCCGCAAATATTTAACGATTTATAGTACAGCACAATATGCAAATGAGACAGCCTGATGACGTCATCATGGATCGATGTGTATTGAACATTACGTAAACGAAATTGTTCATAATACAATAATGAATTATATTAGTTTCCCACAAATAAGATCCATAAAAAAAATCCATCAGAAAATTGAACACAAAACAGAACACAAAATATGATTTTTTTTAACGGCAAGTGAATGCCTAACAAGTGAGTTAACAATCGACTATTCACAGCATGAAACGATGTTGTAATGTTGAAATACTTACAATTACTTATAAGAAAGGTGCGATGTGAAACTGGGTAGGATTGCCTTTTGTCTCTCATGTGATGTGGATTCGTATTCAAGAGCAGGGACACATGCATATTTAAAGTAACATTAATAATCAAAAATCAACGGAAATTTCGTAAGGTATTTCGTAAAATAAAGTTTCCCAATACACAATCAATGTTCCTTATAGCAAAAGCCAAAATTTCAAAGCCAGATGTGGTCTGGTAGCAGCATAGATGTTTGTATTTATAAAATGCATGTTTTTAATTTGTTGTGTCACAATTAATTCCATTTTAATTTCACGCATGTATATGTATTCATACGACACATGAACACTAACATGGTACCATTTTAGTGTTCCTGTGTCGTTTGAATAGATATAGTCGCGGGAAATTAAAATGGAATCAATTGTGACACAAAAAATTAAAAACAAGCATTTTGTATCTACAAACATACATGTTACCAGAAAAAGTCTCGTTTTGAAATTTTGGCTTTTGCTATAAGGACCATTAATTTTATATTGGGTAACTTACTTTACGAAATACTTTACGAAATTTCCGTTGATTTTTGAGTATTAATGTTACTTTAAATATAATTTAATTGATAATTTAAATGAAGAATAATTTCAAAGTTTAGCAATTACATCATCGATCAGTTGTATGACATATTCATAACCTATGACCTTGATGTATTAAGCCAATACACGGCTGAATGTTTCTTAATGTTGTGTTTGGTAGTCACGATAAAGTCAATATGGTTATGTGGGAATTTCAATTAAGATACTTTTTCAATATGATTAATAATGTTTGTCCCCAAATAATTTGCTAATTTTCTGAATCAGTTCGTTGCTATTATATCTCGTTCATGATCTTCGTGCATGATTTGTATGATCACTGACCAGATCTATGTTTTAACATATGCATACGCGACATTCCTTAAACTATATTATCTGGGATTCAAACATTGCAGAGAAGCATGATAATCACAAATAAGGACGGGGTTACAATTATTACAGTGTAATCGTAAGTGAATGATATAACAGTAAATAAACGGAACCTATATTTGTGTTATCGGGTATAATACCACTTAAAAGTATTTGATTTGCCTCTAAAACGTTATTGTTCACTAGCGCATTGATAATAACCGATATTTCGAACATGCAATTAGAAATGTAGCGAGTCATCACTCAAAAGATCAACCAGAATCAATTTATCATACCGGCATTTGAGTGGTAGTCTTGTGGCTGGAAATGATGTGAGCTGTTGTAGTTGAGCTGTGGTGGGTTGTGGTATAGATTCCGGTTGTGGTAGCAGAGGCTACGGGGCACTGCCCCAAGAGCGACATTTTAAGAGTGTGATGAGCGCAGTGCGCCTTCTGGAACTCACAGCTAGAAAAAAAGTAGTGGTATTTAAATTTTTTGATAAAATTTATTTCGCTGTTCTACATTTATAATATGAGCAATGTTTGAAACATTATTACAACGTCCTTATGGTGTAGAATTCTTACTGAGTGCAGAGCTACATTTCGTTGTCATTATTTTGATCACTGATACATTTATAACACATTTTGACAACTGAGACAATTAAAGGCTTACGAAAAGTAATCGAAATATTGACAACCATTGACATTGCATATACTGCTGTCTATTCATACGAAACATGGACACTAACATGGTACCATTTTAGTGTTCATGTGTCGTATGGGCAGATATCAGAGCGGGATATTAAAATGGAATTAAATGTGTACACGAACAATTAAAAACGAGCATTTTATATCTACAAACATCTACATGTATGTCACCAGAAAACATCTTGTTTTGAAATTTTAGCTTTTGCTATAAGGAACTTTGTTTTTTATTGGGTAACTTTATTTTACGAAATACTTTCCGAAATTTCCGTTCATTTTTTAGTATTAATGTTACTTTAAATACGAATAAAGAAAACGACAAGAATATCAATTGCATGAAACTTGTTTTCGTAAGGAAAAAATCGTTATCCACTTTTAAGGGAGGAGAGGGATGGGACTGACACTTACAATGAACCATATGTCACTCCATTGGATCCACATATGGTCTCAAACGGGTTGGGCGTGCATGTCTGTGAGATAATCTGTATGCAGATAGAATGCTCGTCCGCACTCAGGTTGGGGTCGATTCCTTGACAAAAAACAAACGATAGTATAATGTTTAGAATTCCATTGGGCTCTTTTGCTTAATTATTGCGTGTTCTGAGAAAACTGTGCAAAATGCTTGTGCGTAAATTGTCATCCCAGATTAGCCTGTGCAGTTCGCATAGGCTAATCAGGGACGACACTTTCCGCTTTTATGGAATTTTTCGTTTAAATGATGTCTCTGCTTAGCAAAAATCCAGTTAAGGCGGAAAGTGTCGTCCCGGATTAGCCTGTGAACAGAAATGTAAGCTGTTATTTGTTTGTCAATGCTTACTTACACACTATACATATATTCTAATATAATTTTTTATCAGGTCGGGATATGAAAAGTATGAATATTATACAAACTTCCCATTTTATCACGCATGTTGAATCCCATTAACACTTTAAATCAACGAATGTTTCGTAAAGATTGTCATACCAAAAAAGTTAACCCATACAAAATCAGTGTTCCTTATAGCGAAAGACAAACTTTCAAAGCTAGATGTGGTCTGGTTACATAGATTTAATAAGATACAAAGTGCTCGTTTTTGGTGTGGTACAATTTATGATTAGCTTATTGATTAATCTGGTACAATTTTTGATTAGCTTATTGATTAATCTGCTCATAAGCTCCATCCGTTTGTTCTGACAATTAATTAATAATCCAAAGCAAACACACATGTTCTATGCACGAGTATGCATACACATAAACCTTATCATTTTAAATTTTGTAATACCATATTTGAATAATGATAATAATACATTACTTTAGTTCATATAATATGCATATTTAAACAATGCCACATTGTCGTTCGTAAAAAAGGCTTACAATTGATGTCTTCAAGTTATTATCATATCGATTTTGTATAAATCTAAATTTCTATGAATTAAATGCAGTAACATTATAAATCAATCGTGTAAAATAGTAAATTTTATTTTTTAAACAGTTCTTAATTAAGTCTTAGATGCATACAGTGGTCCACGTTGAAGGGTGTGAATTATGATTCAATATCAGATGTTGCATATGTGAGACCTTACCATGTATCGGAGACCCACACCTTCCGATGTATACTATGGAAATAATATGAGCGCCATGATGGTCCCTTAGTGTCAGACATCTTGCTTTTGCGAACTCGCATCTACAATATAGTTTAATTAAATGCTCAGTGGTGTAGAGTTTAGCAGTATTCGAAAAAATCATTCCCTGTATGTTCTCAGTAGAGATTTCGTTTTTTTTAAATATCAATGTATAATATTGTTGGGTGCATGCCACGTCACTGTTTATCACAGTACATCATCGAATGGGTAAAGGGAAATAGCAATACATGTTCTTGAAAGTATTACTTTGAAGTTATATACAATTTCTTTCTCTTAATTATAATGTCTTTGAATCTCCCTCAGTAGTCATGGGACCAAACAATGTCTAAAAGGTAAAGAGTAAACCTGGCAGACAATGGACGTATCTTGATCATGATCCTTTTTAAGGAGGATATTCCAAGTTGGCTGTCTTATTTACGTCTTGAATAAAACGTCTGCATTTCTGGATTGCTGTTCTTAACTCTGTCTCAGACTACATCACGATGTCTTAGTTTATGGTATTATTGCTCGGGTCGAGACGACAGAGAAAATGACGGCCCTATTGGAAGGTCATTAGTAGCCCTAACTCATTACTTTTGAAATCCGCATCCATATGTTTAAATTACCCATCGTGGCGGTGCAAATTTGGTTTCTTAAAACACATCAATTAGAAAACCGTATGGTAATAAAATATCGTCAAAACGTATTAATATGAAACGAAAACTCACCAACATTTAAAGCGGGACTGTACGATTTTTACATGTGTTAAATTTTAATATATTGATTAAATTATGTTACGATTACTCAAAATAGGCAATAAAAATTATACTTTGAAGACGAATTTTATAAAATGCAGCAAAGACAAGTAAGCGCTGGTTAAATCCGATGCCGACACTTTTACTCGTATTTGTAAGGAAACAAAATTGTGTCTTTGTGTCGTATGAACGAATCTGCACTAAAACTAAATTTAGATTCACATCGTTCATGCATGATATACATGCTGGCTTATTTGGCTTCCAGCCATTTAAGCTTTCAGATTTAAATATCTGGCTTATTTCGCATTTTTCGACACATGTTCTTCTTAACTTTTATTTTAATTTATATTGAAATATATGTATACTAATTTTCAACACATTTTTAAAAAAATCATAAATATTTGACAAAATCGTACAGTCCCGCTTTAAGTG